>PVKS010011918.1:0-55257 GCA_004027875.1 Aplodontia rufa | reverse complement strand
GCATGAGTTAAATCCAGATAAGATGTAATGCTTTACAATCTAATACTTTTTTTAGAGTTATAGTGGGAAGGGGAAGGGAGGGATAAGGGAGGGTAATTGGGGGGGCACTCCTGGGGATAATTGCAATATCCAGAATATATACACATTTTATATTATTTTGTTAAAATCTTGTAAGGTTGTTCAAAAATAAAAAAAAAGAGTAAAAAAAAAGAATAAATGGCAAACAGATATATGAAAAAAATATTTAATATCTTAGCAATCAGGGAAATTCAAATCAAAACTACATTGAGATATGATTTGCTCCAGTTAGAATAATAATCATCCAGAACACAAATAATAATAAATTCTGGTAAGGATGTTAGGGGCAAAGGGGGCAGCAAATTAATAGAATCACTTATGGAAGCACTGTGAATATTCTTCAAATGACTAGGAATGGAACCACCATATGATCCAGTTATCCCACTCCTTATATTTATCTAAAAGAACTAAAATTAGCATATTATGTTGATACCTGCACGTCAATATTTATAGTGCAATTCACAATAGCTGATTTATGGAATCAGTCAAGGTGCCCATCAATAGAATAGACAACTAGTTAAGGAAATGTGATCCACACACACACAATGGTGGATTTTTGTTTGTTTTTTTAAAGAGAGGGAGAAGGTGGGCAAGAGAGAAAGAAAAATCAATTTTATTTATTTTTCCTTCTGGCCTTTCTTTCCCCAACACTTAGTTGTGTATATGGTGCTTAGGTTCGAATCTGGGTCCTCACACATGTCAGACAAGCACTTCAACTGCTGAGCCACTGCTCCAGGATCTACACAATGGTGTTTTACTCAGCCACAAAAAGGATGAAATTAAGTCATTTCCTGGCAAATATATAGAACTGGAGAACATGATGCAAAGTGAAGTAAGTCTGACTCAAAAAATCATATGCAGAAGCTAGAGAGAAATAAGTAACTAGAGAAGGAGTAGGAATTCCATAAAAATGGAAAGGAGAGCAGTGGAGCACAGGAAGAGGATCAAGGGGGAGGGAGGAGAGATGGGGAAGAGGAAGATCTACACAATGAAATTAACCAAATTGTACTATGTACAATACAGCATGCATGGATATGCCACAATGAATGCATTTTTTGCATAACTATAATGCATCAACTTTTTAAAAAAATGAATAGAAGGATGATTAGTAGGATAGTGGAAAGGGAACATGAGAGATAGGGCAGGGTCTTTGGAAATACTAGGAATTGAAATGGAGCAAATTATGTTGCATGCATGAATGACTATATCAAAATGAACCCCCCTATCATGTATAACTATAAACACTTTTTATAAAAACATTTTTAAAAAAGCAGGTCTCTAACGTCATGTCTCCACATGCTATTTCTCTTCACCCATATAGTGCCATGATGCCATCCATCATGTTGTAATGCAGCCAAGAAGGCCTTCACTACAGGTTGAACACATGGGGCTTTCAAATATTGAACTTTTAGCCTCCCACAATGTGAACCAAATAATCTCTTTTCTTTATGTCCCAGCTTCAGGTGTTTTGTTATAGCATCAGTAAACAAATTTAATATAGTAACTACCCCAAAGTAATTGAATATGAGCCTAAATCAGAGCTGATGCTCTTTTCACTACTTTATACTTCCTTCATTGTTTAGTTACTTCAGTTTTCTGTGCATCATCCCATTCTTATCATACTATTTATCAGTCTCGTCGGGGAGGTATTTGGTGTTCAGATGCAGACAGGTAAGGGGCAAATGTGTGAACAGAGTGGAATTTTCCATAGTACCTTCACAACATGTAAATGTGGCAGACTTGCCAACTCAACTGGGTTCAGTGAAAACAGCCATGTGAAATTTTTTCGAGCTCAAAAGAATTTTTTAAAAATTATTATATGTAACTCTGTGTGTATCCATGTTCTGAGCATGAATATGGATTCAGATACTATGAAATAAAGTTTTACACATTCAATTTTCATTTATTTTGGATTTTGCATTGGCTTGCATAAATTGAATGGGGTTGTACATTCTCATGTGTGTAAATTATGATCTTTGCCTGATAAGAAAACCCTGTCTTGAATAAACAACAGATGTTGAACGTGAGAGAGCTGGGAGTGGAAGGGGATGCACTTGGAAAGATGAGAGGATATATTCTGTTGGCTGATGAAACTAAGGGATTGAATAGATATTGGATGAAATGGGAGAAATAGAAACCCTAGAGTATCACTTGACACTTGAATTGTTTTCAGTTTATCAAAAACATCACCATGACTTTAGCCTCAGAGATACTTTTGATGCATACCTTTTTACTGATCCTTTTTTTCTACTAGGACACAAAAGGAGTTTCATCACTGACTCTCACAGATCTCTACATCTAAGCTTTAGATTTGAAGAACAAAAGAATATCAAAGATCTTACTGGGGTGTGAAGAGAGAGGTGATTTTGTAGGAAACCAAGGCTTTAAAGGTTCAAATTTGCATGTGAAATTCTTCCTGATGTGAAGGGTAGCCAGCCTAACAGACACAGGCAAAGTGTGCCTCCTACATGGATCATCTTAAGCATATGCTCAGTGGTGGTTCCCAGTATTTGAAGCTTCCTAGTGATGTTCTAGGATTCACTAGGAGCATATTACTGTGATACTCTCTGAATATTTCAGAGGCTGGAAAAGCGTGTCTGGCACCACATCAAGAAGAAGGTGATGACAGAATCTTGGTATCAAATGGCTCTGGACATGATCACAGAGGGTTGCCAGGTAGCTTACATTTATATAGGTGTGGACATATGTAATCTCACCGGTACATCAAAGGGGTGCACAGACACCAATGGAGCAGATATCATAAACTCCATTTTCTAACCTAGGGAACTATACCTAAGAAATAGTAAACTACTTATCTCAAATCACAGACAGGAAATTGTATAGCCAAGATTGGTACCTTGGACTGATACCTTGTCTAAAGCTGAATCCAGCATACCTTGAATTTGTCTTTCTTAAAGAACATGGGGAGGGGTGGTGTTCTAAATTCCTAAGCGTCTGTCCAGAGTAGTTAAAATAAATAGAGTACTTAGATCCTGGGCTCCACTTCAGATCCTCTGAACATGGAGTTTGGAATTCTGCATTTAAAATAAGTTCCCCAGGGACAGTTTGAGAACTTCTAATTCTCTGAAGCAATTTCTTATATCTCAAAGAGTGATGAGCAGACCAGCTTCATTGTCAACCCTGCTGGAGATGCAGAATCCCATGCCAAATCTCAGGCTGACTTGTTCAGAATCCATAGCACAGGAAGATTCTCAGGAAGTTACAGGTGCATTAAAGAATGAGAACTGCTGGTATAAACTTCAGCTTTAAAGGCTAATAAATGTCTCCTCAAATGGACAGAGAAACAGTTGGATCTTCAAACACTTGATCTTTGCCTTTCCCTGAACCAAGTCTGCTGAATTCACATTTCTTTGTCATAGGAAGGGTCAAAGCCTACATGAGAAAATCCACTTAATAGTCTTCAGTTCTCTGAAGCTGATGGAAAATGCGGCTTCATTATCCAGACTGCCGAAGGAGTGAGGCCCATCAGATATGAAAACTCTAGCTATCTTGTTATCTCTGCATTCAGTCTGCTGCACAGAACTGAATCCCGAGATAATCCTAATCAGTATTAAGAACTGAAACTTGAGGAAGGAGAATTTGAGTAAGTGGAAAATTCTGGAAAGGGAACCCCAGGAAGGAATTGAAGTTTGCATAATACAGGTGCCTATATCATCTGTTCCTGGAGAATTTCAGTTTCCAACATTGTAACCATGACCAAAAGACTACCTGTTGAGGTTACAACCCAGAGGGAAAGACTTTGGATAGTTGATTGGCACTGACCTGGCAGAATCATCAGCTTCCTGATCCTGTATGAGAATTTAATATTTATTCAGGGAAGTCCAACTATTTCTTGTATCAGGAAGCCCCAGGTTTTAATTTGATTTTAGTCATCAGAAATTCATAAGGGAGAGAGAAAACACAGCAACTTGAACAGGTTATCTGTTAAAAGTTATAGAGATTGCCATTAAACTCTTATAGCAGGGTATATTTTTGGCTGATTCAATGAAAAAGGTATGATTTACAGGGCAAGATAAGCAAATTTGCTCTTAGTGGTTCCTAGTAGAGGTGGGGTGATTTTGACTTTAGCCTAAACTATTCTGATAGAAGAGAGGAAATAAATGTACACAGAAATGACACTGGTAAAGAGCAGGAAGGGACTGAGCAGTTTTTAATTAAGCAAAAATATTGAATGAAATGCTCATACTAAATTTTTATATAGATAGTAGATATTTATCTACTGTTGGAGCTCTTCCAATTAGAGGAGAGCCAAGCTTGCTTGTTTGCTTCATAATGTTTCCCAAAGGATTATATGCTTTATATTCAATTTCAAGTGACTTTATGTTCTGATATCTTTTAGATTTAATTGTAAAGGGTGGATACAGAAAATAGGATGGAATAGGAGGTGTTAAATCTACTTTGAGGGAAAAGAATTCCTAACAAAGCAATCAGACTCCAGGAAGGCATTAGCACACCTTTGAAAAGCAAAGGCACACAATATTAAACTTTTAAAAGCTTACTTTGAAGGAATGTAGAATTGGTTAATATCATTTTAGCAAGGAGAGGAGGAAGAGACTGTGTTACATTATTTATTCCAGGATCTTTGAAGGTAGCTTTTTCTTTTTTCTCTTTTCTCAGCTGGTTCATTTTAGTGTTAATGAGCATTAAACTCATATATCAAAGAGAGAATAATAAGCCTTTAAATGTCAACCCAAAGGAGGTCTTTATTTTTGTACTCACAACTGTGAAGCAGTGAAGATAACTTAAAATATGTAAACCTGAAAATTACCCGAAAATGTCTAAAGAAAAAACTGGAAGAGAGATGAAATTGCAGGGTACTTTAAAAAAGAGGAATTTAAGTGTATAGTCACACACAATAGTGAGAGAAAAGGATATTCCTTTAAGGAATTGACAACATGGAATTAGAAGCGTGGTAAAAATTTAGAAATGTAGCCTGCTATATTTATGTTTGAAATGATAATGTGAGCATTTAGGCACTAACATTATCATAATTTGAAAGGTTGAACTGATTGATAGTTTAGAAAGCAAAGTGTTAGTTTTGCAACTGATTAAATTTGAAAAAAGTAAATAATAAAAGATTATTCTGCTGCTACTCAAGAACTAAATTGTTGTAGTGCTTCTGAGGCTAACAGTAGTAAATGTGCTTTGAGTTTGGGGCAGAGTAAAATATTCCTTTTGAAGAGAGCAAGACCAGATCTCTCTGAATGAGAGTGTCACAATGTGTCAACCAAAAAGAAGTTTGAGTTAGAAAAATCCTTCAGACTGAGAAATTCCACAAATTCAACAGAGAAAAAAATTTATGATTCAAGAATGGAACATACATCTGGGCATAAAGGAGTTTTCAGTGCCATCTGCATGCAGCTAAGTTAGGTTGATTCTGAGCGTGTAATTTAGGAGAAAGTTGGAAAATACACAAAGAAATAGGTTATCTCTGTATTGAAGGTGTGCTTCTTTCTCCCAGTGCCTAGGTTTTATTATTGCTACTTCTGCTGTCATTGTAGTTATTCTTAAGGTATTTCTACCATTCTTCCTAAATATGATTAGTTTTAAACATTTTATGCTTAAGCATTTGAAAAATTTACAAACCGACGGAGCTTTGCAGAGGAGCCATGCAGATAGTCATTGACACCCAGATAAAAGGATACCTACAGATCTTCAGAGTGTTTGGTTATGTCTGTGTTAGGTCTGAGAATCATGTGAGGCCTCCTGTCCCAAATACGTGTCACTGGGACTACTATTCTGCTGTTAAATGTTCAGTGTTGAAATAGTGTTTAGGTATTAGAGTTATACACATGCAGGGAAGAGCTCAGAAGATTGGTGATCTTCTACGTCATTGTTAACTCAATCCTAAACCATAGATTAATTAACATTATATTGCAAGTACCGAATAAAGGAGGAAGAAATTATTTCATAATTTAGCTTAGCACAACTGACCCTTAGATTTCTTAGATGGATTTATTGAAGACTTCAATAGAGACATATTTTTTTTCTTTTTGCTTTTCTCTTTCTCTTTGTTCATTTATTCCTCCTATGTCATCATCTTTTATATAACTCTACAGAGAAATCTGTGCTTCCACCAATAGAAATGTGAAGAATTGTGAAGTACATCAATAATCACATAAAGCATCTCCACACTGCCTGTTCCTTCTCTATTTGCTAATCCATCTCAAATTTATAAATTTCCATTCTTGTGGGCACCCTTAGTTCCTTATTATTGCTAATAAGAAAAGATTCCATAGAAATTTCTTTTAAGCTGCTAGTGATGTGTGTTGAAGTTTCAGCTGTACAGATAAATGTATCTGCAAAGAAGAGGGCAGGGGATAGAAAGCTGAGGTCAATGCATAGCCAAATCCAAATAATAGCTAATAGAAACATTTCACACATTTAACATTTGCAATAAAGAGATAGTTTGGGAAAGTTAGATGCTTCTCTAATGTTCTTCAAATCATTCTGCTTATCTATGAGTCTAACATGGCTTATATTTATGAGGAAGTTCTTGTGTATGATACATGAAAGTAAAGTCAATATTTTTTAAAGATAATTGTTTGTTAGCTTTTGCATTTCGATGAACAAATTATCCAGCAAGAATAATTCAGAGGAGAGAGACTTCATTTATGTTTCATGGTTTCAGAGGTCTCAGCCCATAGCCAACTCCATGGATTTTGGCTCTTAGTGAGGCAGCACATCATGAAGTGAGAACCCAGTGGATGAAAGCTGCTCAGCTCATGGCAGGGTCAGAAAACAGAACGGGAGGGGATGGGGAAGGGGCCACAGGGAGATGCACCCTTCTAAGCTCACCCACAGTGACCTACCTCCTCCAGACGCATCCCACCAGCCTGTGGTTATCATCTAGTTAGTCCCTTCAAAGTAAGACAAACTGATTTAGTTACAGCTCTCTCAATCTAATCATTTTACATCCAAACATTCCTACATTAATACAGCTTTGCGGGGAACACCTTATATCAGAGCCATAATAATTAGTCATATTTTTGCACATAAGAATAGTTTTTTCCTATAATCCAGTGATCATCTAGGCTTTTCATCTCACAAGAGCAAACTGATTTCAGAGTGCATGTATAAGACATCTTCAAAGACAAATATATTCCCCATACCATACCAATAAATATTCAATTTGCAACCAAATAATGTTTTTAATAAAACATTTACATTTCATGTGACAGATTTTTTCTTTAGCTTGTATAAATAAGGATTTGTCATACTATAAAGAATATTGATGGGAGAAAATTGAGAACATGACATATGATAAGAATAAGGAAAACAATTTTGTTGAGAAATTATTTGCAATGATGTTTTAGAGGATGTTAATCTAATATTTTCTCTTTCCTCTTAAGGATACTGAATTAGGGTGCTATCAAGAAACATATTCTAAGTTGGTATTTGGGGAAAATTTGATAAAGGAACCATTCATAAAAGCATAGGTGGGGCTTATAAGGAAATCAAGAAGGGATACTGTAGTATGATAAAGCCAGCAAGAGTGTAAACTTATCTAAGCAAAACCTGGAAGGGCTAGGAAGAAGTCAGATGAGTAACTTCATGGCATGGCTGTACAATAGGCATCCAGCCTGCTGCAGAGGATGAAGCCACTTCCTAGTGACCTGACTGAAGAGAGCTGGAAAAATTAGAACATTAGGCAGTCACACTGTCTTCCTATAGATATATCTACTGTCCCTCCTTTTCTTCAGCAAAACCCAGGAGAAAGCAAAAGTGTGAAGGAACTTGTAGACATAAATCAATGCTGATCAGCCCTTTGGTGCACAGAACCTGGTAGGAAAGGACAGGGAGTGGAACTAGAGAGTCAAATAGAAGACGTGTAGCACAATAACCTGTTAAGCGTCTAATCAAATTTAGTTCAATGCTTTTTAATTTGTTTAATTTTTCCATCTTCAAAACCAATCTCTTGGTAGTGTTTCAGCCATCTGCTTGTTGGTACTTCTCTAAGATCAGCATTTCTCTTGTTCTCATTTGTCCCTTGCAGTTTTACAAGATTTTTATTGCCTTCTATCCCACTAACATCATCCTGTGGTGCTGAGCATAGTCACAGTTGCTGCTGGTAGGTCTCAAATTGAGGCAGTAGTTATCATTCTTGGATTCCACATCTGTTCTATAGATTAAGAAGGCTATATTCTACAAGCTGTTAGGAAGCAGTTAATGTGTTCTCAAATTGCCATTATTGATATTTTTGTGTGAAGAGGATAAAATTGGTTTGTTACTAAGAAACAGGTATATGAAAATTGTGCTTTCATTTGGATTCCTAAAGGATGATACAAAAAGATTTAACATTGGTAGGTATTCCAGTTGCTTCCTTTCCAGAATCCTATGATAGTCAAGTATTTGTTACTCCCGCAATTCCTTTAGAGAGGGAATTTTTAGTTGATATCAGAGATGTTGGGTCACATATCATGCAGTGATGGAACTTCAGGACAGTGGAAAGGAAGAGAATGCTCTTATAGGGGCTGGATATGAAGAAAACCTGGGATAATTTTGAAGAGATTGACTGAAATATCTGGGGTCTAAAACAGGAAAGCAAAGGGGATCTATGTATTTTGATCCTTAACATTTTTTATTCATGCAATTAGTTTTGATTTTTCTTAAAATTCCTTACAGCTGCTGACTATTTTCTTCAAATGATGTCACTATTTTAAATCAGGACTACATGAATAGCAAATAAAAATTACTTTTTTTGGAGATTATCAGGTAGAATTCTAGACATTAGACAGATACATGGCTATGTAAGTCATCTTAGACTTGAGAGAGATTATTTACCATAAAGAGTCAAATTATGGACTGATTGTGGAAAGACAGGGAGAGGATGTTGATAAGTGCATCGTGCTTGGATTGATGGTTATTGGAATAATTTCTGTGCCTGGCTTATTTCACTTCACATAATGTGTTCCAGCTTTATTCAGTTGCTTGAATGACAAATTTCCTTCCCTTTTATTTTTATTTTTATTTTTTTATAAAGGGTCAGTACTGTTTTGTTTTTATGTACCACATTTTTTATGTGCTCATCTATTTATGGACATATTTTGGTTGATTCCACATCTTGTTTATTGTGAATAATGATACAATAAAATGAGAGTACAGATATCTCAACATACTGATTTCATGTGGACAGGAATATCGGTCTGTAGCTTTTTTATTTTGTTTTTGTTTGTTTTTGATGTGTCTTTGTTGGGTTTTGGTGTCAGGGTTATGGTTTCCTCATAAAAAGTATTTGGGAGACTTCCCTCCTTTCAATTTTCTTGGCGTAGCTTAATAAGGAGAGGTGCTTGCTCTTCATTATAGGTGTGGTAAAATTCAGTGGAGAATCCATCAGGTCCTGGGCTTTGCTTCTTTGGAAGGCTTTTGATTGCTATATGGATTTCAATGCTGCTTATTGGGCTGTTTAGGCTTTCACTATCATACACTGTCAATTTGAGAATGTTGCATGTGTCTAGAAGTTTGTTCACATCTTCTAGATTATCTGATTTAGAGGAGTATAGTTTTTCAAAACAGGTTCTGATAATTCATTGGATTTCTATGCGTCAGTAGTGACTGCCTCCTTTTCATTAGTGAGTTTCTTAATTTGCTTCATTTCCCTTCTTTTAGTGAGATTGGCTAAGGGTTGGTCTATTTTATTTAGTGTTTTTTTTTAAAAATCAGCTTTTTGTTTCATTAATTATTTTAGTGTTTTTAAAATTATTTTTTATTTCATTGATTTCAGCTCAGATCTTGATTATTCCCTGCCTTCTGCTGGCTTTGGGATTAGATTTTATTTCTTTTGTAGAGATGTGAGGTGGAATATAAGCTGCTTCATTTGGGATTGCTCCTGATTTGTAATGTAAGCACTCAGTGGTATAAATTTTCCCCTTAAAAATGCTTTCATAGTTTCCCAGAGGTTTTGATATGTTGTGTCTTCATTCTCATTTGCTTTCAGGAATTTCTTAATTTCTGCTCTCATATCTTCTCGCATCCTTTATTCATTTTGTAGGGTATTATTCAATCTCCGTGTATGTGTGTGTTTTGTTAAAATTTTTTGCTGTTAATTGCTAGGATCATTGCATCCTGGTATGATTAGATCGTAGAATAATGTCTACATTTTAAAATTTACCGAGATACCTTTGTGAACTAGAATATGATCAATTTTAGAGAAGGATCCATGTGCTACTTAGAAGAAGTTAAACTCAGCCAGTTTGGGGTATAATATTCTATAGATGTCTGTTAAGTTCATTTGGAGTTGTTGAGGCTAGAGTTATCTTTTTTTATTTTTTGCATTGATGATCAGTCTATTGGTGATGGAGGAGTATTAAATTCTCACAGCATTATCGTGTCGGGGTCCATAGTGGTTTCATATCAAGGAGTATTTTTTCTACATACTTGGGAGCATTGTTGTTTGGAGCGTAGATATTTACTATGGTCATATCTTCCTGATATATTTTTCCCTTTTACTATGATATAGTGGCCTTCTTAATCTCTTCTGATTAAATTTTAGTTGAAATCTATATTGTCTGATAAGTATTGTAACTCCAGTTTGCTTACTTGGGCTGTACACCTGGTAGATTTTTTTTCCATTCTTTCACCCTCAATCTGTGAATGTCATTGGCTATAATGTGGGTCTCCTGTAAGCAGAATAGTATTGGATTTTGGTTGGATCCATTCTGCTTATCTGTGTCTTTGATTGGTGCATTGAGGTCATTCATATTTATTGTTAACATAGTTATGTGGTTGTGGTTCATATTTATCATGTTTTTTTTTTTTTAGTGAGTTCTGTGATTTCTTGTTTGTCTTTTGATAGCAAGCACTTTTATTGAATTTTCTTTGTGGATGTTGAGAAGTGTTTGCTTATTTTTCTATTTGGATTTTATGTTTGAGGATTCTTGGTAATGCTGATTTTCTGTTCATGAATGCTTCAAGTTTGATCTTATCATGAAATGTTCTAATTTCCCCATTAAATTTGAAGCTGAATATTGCTGCATGTTGTGGTCCTTCAGACATTAAAGATCTCCATCAATGTTCTTCTTATTTCTAGAATTTGAGCTGAAAAGTCAGGTGTGATCCTTATTGGTTTGCCTCTGAATGTGATTTGGTATTTCTTGCTGCTTTTAATATTCTTTCCTTGATTTCCCTGTTATACATTTTGAATATGATGTGTCTCAGTAAACTTCTCATTTGATTTGACCTATTGAGTATCCTATGTGCTTCCTGGATGATCATTTCATTTCTGACCCTATTCTGTTATGGGAAATTTTTTCTTTAACTATTTGAGAATGTTCTTTATACCGTTCATTTACATTTCAATTTCTTCCTGTGCCCTGATACTCTTACATTGTTTCTTCTGATTTCATCCCAGACATTTTGAAAATTCTGCTCATGTTCTGTGAGCTTCTTTCCTTTTATATCTAATTCATGCCTTCAAGCTTACTCAGCCTATCTTCATTATTGAAAGTTCTTTCTTCAAGAATTGAGGTTCTTTTTTCTATAGAAATTAATCTGTTATTAAATTCTTCCTTTGATTTGGTTAACTGAGGATTTCAAGTCTAAAACTTCTCTTTCCAAGGTATACATTTATTTTTTGAAGAAGTATTCCACCTTTTGGTGTTTGCTCTCTTCTTTCTTTAGATCTTTTTTTAAGCTTGATTGTGTTAGTAATCAGTTGTTGACAGTTTTTTTCTAGGTTTTCTTCCTGCTGCCTATCATGAACTCCATGGGTAGGGAGGTACGAGTTTGAGACAAAGCTTTTCTAGTCTGATTTTTCATTTTTGGATGATTTCTTATTTACTCTTGAATTTTTTGTTCTGTTTTTTTGCTAACATGAAGTGTGGGTTGGTGCTGGGGAGTGGGTCCTGAGACTCTTCTCTGGTTTTTACCCTGAAGGATCTTGATGATGGGTTGGGGCTTTTTGTCCCCTTCCTTACTTGGTTTGGGGTTCTATTAAGCTGGATAAGTTCAATAGCAGGTTCACTAACTTGTGAACTATTTTTGTCCTTTATGGTATCCAATGCCTTTTTGGGAGAATTCAGGTAGATTCATGCTCTGAGGGGCTCTCCCTGCTGGTCGTCACTGGGGGAACTGTAATTCCAGGGGCCATCCAGGTTTCAGGCTCAGGGGGATGATGCAGAGCTGTACTCTCTGCTGGACGTATAAGAAATTCTTCCAGATCTCCTGGCCCCAGACCCTGTGCATTCTTCCATGCTATAGACCCTCCTTAGGAGGTGACATGGGCCCTCCAATTTTGTGAGGGGTACCCAGCTAAGCTGGGGCCCTCTGGACTCTTTTGACCCAAATTCCTCTGAGCTGGTTGTTATCTGGGCTAGTCCCAGAGCTGATCTTCTGGGTTCAACCTCCGAATGTTGGCATAGACCTGGCATTATTATGGAGAAATCTGTTTGGGCATCCCGACTCCTCCTCACCTACCTTTATGGTCAGGAAGGCTACTGCCCAATCTCTTTATGGGTGGGCAGGCAAGCAGATCTGCTCTCCCCTCCTCTACAGAGATGCAGCAGAGTTGTACCAGATTAGGCACAAAGCAGAGCTCCTATCTGCTCTTAGCCTATCTGTGACAGGAGGTTGGGACTTGGAGAAGTCTGTTTCAGTGACTGTTAAGGGCGCAGGCCACAGGAGCTTTGCATGTTGTGCAAAGCTTGTGGTTTGCTAACTGTCCATCCTTACCCATATTCTGTGGTGGAGCATGTAAATTATGAGTTTAGCAGAAATAAAAAGTATTGCAAAATTTGTCTTTGATTTCTTGGTCTCATTTTTCTACTTGTGCCTCTTAAGCTGTAATGTCTGTTATCAAACCCTCAAAGGTTTCTAAACCTCATATTCTGCTCCCTCCTTGTGACCTCAAAAGTCTGCACACTTATGGGGTAGAGGGGTGGCTCAGTGGTACTGTGCTTTCCTGGCAAGCACAAGGACCTAGGTTGGATGCCTGGTACCACATACTCAGGTAACAAACAGACAAAGAAAAAGATGAAAAAATAAAATTAACTCCCTCATTTAAAAAACATTCTGCACACTGCTTTTTTGGAATTTCTTCATTTCTTGGTACTTTAGGGTTGTTAATTTATAAAAGAAGTACACTAATCCCTGAACTGTAATTCATTGTTTTGCTAATAAAGATTAAATGAGATAATGGAGGGAAAGTATTTTGGAAACTGTAACATGTTATAAAAGTGCAATTAGAAGCAGAGTTGTTTAATTCCCCAATTGAAAACACTTACTAGACATTAGAGTTTGGAGAATTTTAGAAAATACCACTTAATGGACTATGCTTCCCTGAGATTTTGATTCAATTGGTCTGGGATCTTGCCATCAGAATACCCTGGAGACACCACAGTGATTGTATTGTGTAGCCAGAGTTGACCATCAATTTACCCCATAGAGATTTCTTTATTTTCCCCACAATAGGTTTTCTTTTTATTTTTATATTTTAGTTCTTCTCATTATTTATGAAATTAACTTCTTTTAAAGGAATTTCAGCACCAGGAATTATTCGTTAGAGCATCTTTCTGGTACTTCTGATACTCCTCATAGGTTTGCCACCTTCTCCCATCCATAAAGGCCAACATTGGGATGGTCACAAAGGTCATCATCAGAAAATGGAATGAGCACATCACTCAGCCAGTCATGTGTTGTGAAGTATTAGTATGGGTTATTTTAAGCCTCAGGATAATACAAACAGTAGAATCTGTGGCTAGGGAGTCATTACGACCCATGAATCTTAAGATTATTATGGTGACTCATTTCCCTCCTGTAATCTTTTTTACTTTGTCTTGTCCACTCTCCTCAGAAAACATATCCAGATGTTTCCCTGCTTACTTAGGTGTATGAAGAAAAAACATTCTTGCCATTAAAAAATGATTGGAATTTTAGCATTGTCATCCTGAGCAATGATAAAATAAGTTAACTAGCTATATTATACTTTTCTCTGCCAGAATTTATTTGTTGTGAATTATTATTGTGTAATACAATATTTGATGTCTATCAGTCACATATATATATACATTTAGAATTTAATTTTTAATTTGAACAGCATGGCAACTGAATTCAAATTCCCAATTTTTTACTAAACATCTATGCAATTTATTAGTGTTTGTATTTTCTTTAAAAACATATTTCCATCTTTTAAACTGAATTTTAAAATTGTTTTCTGTCTACCTGATGTTAGTTTGAAAATTTCTAATTGCATTCAAAGCAGTCATTCTATTAGCCAGCCATTCTGAGACCTGTGATTTTTGTGCTATTTTTAAAAAATGACAGTGAAAGAAAGGGGGAGGGAGGGAATCAATTTTTATTGAGTTTTTCACATGGTTTCGTTGCTCTGACACTTAGTTGTGTATGTGGGTGCTGGGATTTGAATTCATGTACTTGCACATGGAGGTGAAGTGCCTTAAGCGCTGAGCCACCACTCCAGCCCCCATAATGATTTTTTAAAAGAATAGTTAGAAATGCTTAAACATTGGATATCCTACTTTACAATTATAAAAGATTGTAGAGGGGTGATTTGTTCTGTATGTCAATTGCATGATTGTACACTGGAGAAATATAAATCATCAATTAAATTTCATAAAACAAGTATTTGTGTTATTAAAATGGATCATCAGAGAGGTCTTTGAAAGTTAGCTCTTGTAGTAGTAAGTTTATATATTGCAGTTGGCATGGTACCTGGAAATCAGTGAATCATTTGTGGGGAATTATGAAGAAAAAATTTAAAAATCTTAGAATTATGTAAACAAATTTGTTCATTATATTTTATTAGGCTTTGAACAAAATACAAATGTTCTAAATACCTAACAATAGTATAATAGTGAAGAAGACATATCTACTGAATGAACAATCATAAAGTTTTAAAAATGAATATTTTAAAACTCTTATGAATTGTTCGCTTTCAGATGATAAAGATGGCTAGGTGCAGTGGTGTGTCAGTGTAATACCAGCAGATCAGGAGGCTTAGGCAGGAGGAATCCAAGTTCAAAGCCAGTCTCAGCAACTTAGGCCCAAAGCAACTGAGCAAGACCCCATCTCAAAATAAAATATAAAAGAGGGCAGGGGATGTGGCTCTGTGGCCAAGCGTCTCTGGGTTTACCCTCTGGTACAAAAAAATGAATAAAAATAAACTGATAAAGATGGTAAATTTCACATGTGTTAATGTGTATCTTACACAATAAAAATATGTGAGCAAGTTTAATAGCATATGTTATAGATGAAAAATAATATATTTTGAATATAACATTATTAGAATTTTGAAAAATAGGTATGCAGTTGACAAAATAAAGACTATATTACAGGGGTTGGAACAATGGCTCAGCGGTCCCAGCACTTGCCTGACTTGCACAAGGACAAGGGTTCAAACCCCAGCACCACATGTACAACCAAGTGCCCAAGCAATGAATACATAAAATTTGATTGTGGCTTTCTCTCTCTCTCTCTCTCACTATTACTCTTTTAAAAAAAAACTGTATTACAAATTAAAATTATATTATTTCAAGTGATGAGGATAATTTTTTCTTTCATTTAATATTCACTATCTTAAAATATTTTACATTAAAAAAAATAAACCTTAATGCTTTCAAAATGTAATGAACTGAATCTCTGTACAAAGAATCAAACACCCATTTAGAAGTGTGATCCTTATTAATCTTGTCATTTAATGAGATGTGTAAAGGAACTTGATAATTTACTTTTATTTTTATAGTGCATGTTTCACGCAAGATGTTACTGTACATAAGCAGATGTAGCTACAAACAAGAAAAAAACAGTTATATTAGAATATGTGTGGGTGAGAGACAAAGGTACTTATTCAGTATTCCATTTGAAAAACAAGATAAAAATTAGCAAGATGCTGCTGATGGGACTGATGAAAATCCAGGGCCTATTTTTATTTTCTGAGCACAGGAATGCCTCCACAATCTTTCTCTGCTGAGAATTGAGGAACTCTTAACAAAACTTCGAAGCATTAAAACTAAAAATCAAATAAACACTAATAAATATTTTGATGGGATTCTTTCTGAAATGTATTACACATGCTCTTGTCTTCTTAAATGGTTTCCATGGAATTTAACCTGATTTTTCCACTTGACTTATGGTTCTGTACTAAGGATCTGGTACCACTCTGAGGTGTACAGTTCCTCATTTTCTTCCTTTACTATCAAATGTCATTTCTTCAACAAATGTCACATGTCTGTCTGAACAGAACCAACTCCTACTTCTATTTGAATTTCCTGTATTCAGTTTTCTCTAGTCAGATAAATTCTATAACAACTTTTCTTAAGCTTTTTATATTATATGGTTAATAATGCAAATCAAAAAAATAACGCAAATCATTTAGCTTCCTTGAAGAGTGAAGGGCTTGAACGTTTTGGAAAGTTTTCTGGAATTTTTTGCCTTTGACATCTTAGAGGTTGTTTTTAATGTTTCAGTTCACAAATTAGTGTAATATTTGAAGCAGTAGAAATGAGGAAATGCTGGTAAACAAATTATATTTTGTCTGTGATATTTTTAGTCTTTACATAATGAGGACAGATGACATAGTCAAGGGTGGAATAGAATGGAAGACATAATCCAAAATGAAAGCCAGTAATTAAAAGACTTCAAAAAAGGAGGAAGGTAGTACATAGAATAAAGAAATGTAGAAGGAAAAGAGAAGAAAAGTCATTTTCAAAAAATTAGATCTTTCAGTATTTAGTATTATCAGTCTGCCCTATAACAATTAAATATGAAATTTTCTAAAATCCAGCAAGCCACACTGAAGGAAAGAATTAGGAGGCTACATGGGTTCCAAACAATGAGGGGAAGGGGCTAAAAATTTATATGCTCTTCAAATAAAACTTTTTTTTTTTTTGAGAAGGGATTTTGCTATGTTGCTAGACTAGTCTTGAACTCATGACCTCATACACCTAGATGATATCACCTAAATCAAGAACTAAAATGTTTGCATTAAAAAGTATGATCTGTGGTTGTAACCTGTTAAGATTTTTGGATCATTAGTTTATGCATCAAACCTAATATAATCTCCCCTAAAATTTTTATTTTGAAAGCCTGTTGATAAGTTTTATAGCTATCTTGACATTCATGTTATTCCTGGCTTAAATGCAAATTATTCTTTTCTTTCCCAGAGATACATCTTCTATTATCATTGAAAAAATATTTTAAAAAATCATGCAGGGAGGTGAAATCTTGCTACATAAAGCTTGTTTGTCTATTATCCTACCATGTTATATAGTAAATCTCTTTGTTAGTTTGAATGTTGAGTCAACCTTGCATGTAAGCTTAACCCTGTCATGTTGAGTTATTCTGCTTTGAATGTTGTTGAATTCAGATCATAAATATTTCATTTAAGAATTCTGCATTATAAATTAGTGATGTGGGATGGTTACATCTCTATGGGTAACTGTGATCCACTTGGTATCTCATTCTGGGGCCATGGCAGAAGGAGTGGCCCCTGGTGGGACACTATATCTTGTTTCAGAAACAAGATGAAACCTTGGTACCTCTTGAAGCCTTTGCCCGGATGTCTTTAAATATATTCATTAAACTCATTAGTATGACTTTGGCCAAAACAAGGTAGACCCTATTTTGGGAGAACATAATTTATGACAGAATAAAAATATAAAATGATTATGTTTAAAGAGTATACTTTAACTAACATAAAATATGAAATAAGGTATATTGTAACTGCATGCTAAGAAAGTAAATTAGGTATCTATTACTGCATAAGAAATTGCTCCAAAGCATATCAGCTTAAAACAATATTTGTGATCTCTCAGTTGGTGGGCCAGACATCTGGGAGCAATTTAGGTGTGCAGTTTAGCTCAGGGCCTCTCATGAGTATAAACCAAAGAGTTGGTCAAGGTCATATATATATAACTAGACTAGAGGAGGATCCACATCCAGGTCCGTTCACATGGTTATTGTCAGACCTCAGGAGCTCTGCATCAAAGGTCACTCATGTGGTCCTCTCTATATGGCTGCTTCATAAAGTGCAGCAGGCTTCCCCCAGAGCAAGGGTTTCAGAAGAGACTGTACCCAGGAAGGAAGCAATAATATTTTCATAAACCAGTTTCAGAACTGATATCCCATAGTTTCTATCATCTTCTTTTTATTAGAAGCAAGGCATTTGGTCCATCCTATAGGCAAGGGCACCTTCAGAGACTGCCTGCCTCAAAAGTATATTTATATGGAAACACACAACTCTGAAAATTGATAAGGTAAAATTCTGAATGACAATGAAATGATAATGGATGATTTTCACTTTTTGTTTTATACATAGGATGTATCTTTTGAATTTTAAATGATAGTATTATT
Organism: Aplodontia rufa; assembly: GCA_004027875.1. NCBI lineage: Eukaryota > Metazoa > Chordata > Mammalia > Rodentia > Aplodontiidae > Aplodontia > Aplodontia rufa. The sequence goes on along the minus strand of PVKS010011918.1, from coordinate 36,855 downwards.
TATTACCATTGAAGTTAATATGAATGTGCAAGAACTGGCCTTGGCCTAACATCCTGACTTTCTATAGGTCAGTCCTGACGGGTTTATTGTGTGAGAGGGTGAATGATGACTCTGATCATAATGCTCATCGAACTACAAGGTTAGGTTTCTGGGTTAAAGTTTCCATGTCATGGGAGATACTGCTGTTAGGTAAAATCTTACCCCAATCAAAGCTTGGTGAGGGCAGCTTTTCTAAACATAGATAACTATGGTACAAAGAGTAAACAATCTGGGAGTATTTTGGTTGAAAGTGAAGGAAAATCCAGAAAATGCAGATCCAATTGGACTTTTCAAAAGGTTGTAGTATTGGCTAAAAACAAACAAAGCAATGCAAACAAACCTCAGCAGCTCACCGAGCTCCAGGAGCTGTTTGATTGAGTTTCACATCATCAAGGGTCCAGATTCTTTTAACTGTGTAATTCTCTGTCATGTTGATTCTTTCATGTTTGCATCAATCCAGGATGTAAATTCTGGATCCACATCCTGCTATCAGCAAGTCCAACGAGAACAAAAACAAATTGTTTTCAAGTATTAGGACACAAATATTGTTTATTTTGGCTTAGACCATGCATCCATTTCTGATTGGCTTCTTGTGTCCAAATCATCCACTTTGTGTCTAAATTGGCTTTACTAAGTCAAAATCCATTCTTAATGCTAAGTTGGACTAGGTTGATTTTTTTTTTTAAAGAGAGGACAGTGAGTGACAGAGACAGAATCAAATTTTTTAACTGAGTTTTTCACATGGCTTTCATTGCTCTGACACTTAGCTGTGTACATGGGTGCTGGTGTTTGAACCTATGTACTTGTGCATGCTGGACAAGTGCCAGAACCGCTGAGCCACTGCTCCAGCCCCCTGAGCTAGGTTAATTTAAAGGGGTAATTAAATCCAAATCCCAAGGCTGAGATGGGGAGATGATTAATCTATCTAAAGAAATTTAGAGTGATATTGCCAAGGAAACTGAAAATATCAAATTAAAAACATGTTTACTATATAGGGATATAACAATGCATAATTAAGAACACAAAACATTTTTACTATATAGGGATATAACAGTTCATATTTAAGAATTTAAAAATTTTTGCTGAAAATTTGTAACTTGATAGCCAAATTCAAGAAAAAATAAGCCTAAATGTTAATACTTAAATAAAAATTACATGTGTATTTAATACTTGAAAGATATAAGCATAGAAGTTGACAGTTCCAAGAATATTTTTGAGAAAAATGACATATGATTCTTTCATTTCACAGTCGTGATTCTATTTCCCCATAGTCCCTTTAGTTATACCCTGTTCTGTGTGTTGACTATGCTTAGCATGGTTTCTCAGAGGAAGAACAATGTTTTTTTTTTTTTTAAAAAGGGGACGGAATAAATGAAACAACTGCTTCAGTCAATGGGCTTGAGAGAACAGCAAGAACAACAAATTCATCCAAGAATTTGATTTCCGCAGTTGCCATATATAATATTCAAATTGTCTGAGTTTGATTAAAACTTATGGGGTATACAAAGAAAGAAATTGTATGGCTTCATACATGGAGGGGAGAAGAGCAATCAATTGAAGCTGTCCCTGCTGAAGAGCAGATACTGGACTTACTACAAAAGGACTGTAAATCAGCTATTTAAAATATATTCAAAGGACCAAAGGACATGGTTTGAATATGCGTCCTTTCCAAAATTCACGTTAAAACATGATCCCCATTGTGGTGTAGTGAAAAGTGTGGCTTTTGACAAATGATTAAGTCACAAAGACCAGACTCTCATGAATCAAATTAGAACTGAATTTCTGAACTCTGAAACTTCACGTTTGGAGGGTTCTCTTTCCCTTTCCAGCTCCTTCCCTATGTAAGGACACAGCATTCTTCTTCTCTAGAGGCTGCAGCAATAAAGTACCATCCTGTAATCAGAGAGCAGCCCTCATCAAACATAAACTTGAGATTTGATCTTGGGTTTCCCAGACTACAGAGCCATGGGAAAATTTTTTTAAAAATAAATTCCCTCATTTGTTATTTTGCTATGGCATCAGTAATGGATTGACAGATCTCATGAGAACATTGTCTTACCAAATAGAGATTGTAGAACAACAATAATATAGACAATACAAACTTGATAGACTGAGGCAATAGAATCGCAAGTTCAAGGTCATCCTCAGTAATTTAATGAGGTCCTAAGCAACTTAGACCCTGTCTCAAAAAGTCGGGCAGGGAGCAGGGAGTGAGAAGGACTAGTGATATGACTCAGTAAGTTAGGTGCCCCTGGGTTAAATCCTTGGTACCAAAATAAAAAGAAAACTAGATAGGAATTTTTATAGTTTAAAAGTATATTTGACTGTCAAATGAAAAAAAACAAATGGCTCAAATTATTATGATCAGAGATAAGAGGGAGCATGGCTGCCAACCTTAAAGAAATGGAAAGGATTAGAATACTGTGAACAATTGTATGTCAACATATTAGATAACCTAGATGGAATGCACAAATTCCTAGAAACATGTCAACCATCAAGATTTATTCAACAAGAAATAGGAAATGTGAAAAGACCTATAACAAGTAGATCATATGAGTGGTATAAAACTTTGAACAAAGACTTCGAACACTTTGAAAATTCAGAGGCTACTGATACCCAGAAGCCAAAGCCAGGTAAAGATATCACAAGAAAAATCTACAGATCAATATCCCTTCTGAATATAGATGTAAGCTTCTTTAACAAGGTACTAGCAATTTGAATCTAGCAGCATATTAAAAATATTATATGGGCTGGAGTGATGGTTCAGTGGTCATGGAGCTTGCATGGCATGTATGAGTACTCGGGTTCATACCCTAGCACCATGTACACAATGAAGTTTCAAAGCAGCAAAGGCCACATGACAAACTAAACTTGATTCTCTTTCTCTCTCACTTTCACTGTCCCTCTCTCATAAAAAGAAAAAAAAAAGGTTATATCATGAGAATATAGAATTTATCCTGTGGTACAATATGGTGGTTCAATAAAAAGAAAAGGTCAATACAGATAGGCAATTATACCTGCAATCGGAGATTCGGTAGGCTAAGGCAGGAGGATTACAAGTTCAAGGTCAGCCTGCATAACTTAGTAAGACCCTATCACAAAAGTTTAAAAATAAAAAAGGCTAGGAATGTAACTCAGTGGTAAAGCCCACCTGAGTCCAATCCTCAATATCATATGCTTGCACGCACGCATGCACACACACACACCCCAAAAGAAAAAAAAAACAACTAATCAGTCAATATAATGTATCTCCCATTCAACGTTACACTGGAAGTTCTAGAGGTAAATTAAACACACAAAGATGAAAGGTATCCAGATAGGAAAGGAAAAGTAAATATATCAACATGGGCAGATGATGATCATATTTATAGAAAACAGGGGCCTCCCAAAGACTCCACCTTGTATTACACTATCATGTTTCAACACAGAAATTTTAGACAAATATTCAAATCATAGCACAATTCTAAATGAATATAAACTGAATAAGTGTTCAAAATGTACAAAGCAACACTACATATAACTAAAGGCAAAAATAGACAAATTCATAAATATTGGTTTTGAAGTCTTTTTTCATTAATAGCATAATTAAACAGATAAACCAAAGGGAGTCTAGAGAAGAGGAACAACCATATCAATCAGCTTGACTTGCTTGACATTTACAGAGCATTAAGCCCTAACATAGCAAAATAAACCTTCATTTTAGTTCATTTTATGTATTCACTAAGATTGGTCAACAAACAAGCTTCAATAAAGTTGAGTTAAAAATGAGGATTTAACATTTTAAAACATCTTACTAGAAAATGAATAGGCAAATTACATTCTGGGGAAGAAATATTTGTTTTACTGAGCTATTTTTTGTCACTGTGACCAAAAGACCCAAAAAGAACAATATTAGAGAAGGAAAACTTTATTTGGGGCTCACAGTTTCAGTGTTCTCAGTTCAGAGATGGCTGAATCCATTCATTGCTCTGTGCCTGAGGTGAGGCACAGCAGCATGGTGGAAGTGCATGGCAGAGGAAAGCAGCTCAGGACATGCCAATCAGGAAAGAGACCTCTGCTCCCCAGGGACGAAATACAACCCCAAATGCATGCTCCCAGTGATCTCCCTCCTCCAGCCACACTCTACCTGCCTACAGCTAGCACCTAGTTAATTCATATCAGCAGAATAAGTCATTGATAAGGTGACAAGTCTCATAAGCTAATCATTTTGCCTCTGAATGCCCTTGCATTTTCTTACACGGGAGCTTTTTGGGAACACCACACATCCAAACCAAAACAATTTGTATTATTTATATCAGATCAAGCACCTATAATTAGACTACCTAAAATACTCCTAAAACTTAGAAAAAATTCTTATATTTACAAGAGCAAGCATCTTGAATAGGTACTTAATAAAGGATGACAAGCCTATGAAAAAGTGGTCATTGTTATTACTTATGAGGAATACTCAAAACACAGTTTATAAAATTAAAAGACCATCAGTACTGACTATTGGCAAGGAGGCAGAGCACCTGGAACTCCCATGCCTTGCTAGAAGGAATGTAAAATGGTAGACCCTCTTTGGAAAACTACTTAGAAATTTATATAAAGTTAAACTCCTGACCCCACTCTGACCCAGTCCTTCCACTCCTAATCAATTATTCATCAGAAATAAAAATACATGTCTACAAAACTGCTTGTGTAAGAATTCAAGCGGTAGTTTCATAAAATCCTTATGCTGGGAATAGACCAAATACATACCAACAGGGGAATGAATTAACATGAGATTCTACTTGGCAATGAAAAGCAGCCAACAAATGCTGTTAATGCAGAGGCAGAGGTGAGGCTTAGGTGGCATGGTGGGGATTTACTTGGTTGGAGCTGAAGAAAACATCTGGAGTGACAGAAATATTTTGCATCTTGATAGGTATATGGGTTATATGTGTGTGTGCATATGTCAAAATTAATTGAATTGCACTCTGAAAATCTTAACTCCATAAATAATAAAAAGAAATGTCCTTCTTGGGAGAAGATAAGCACAAATAAATGCAAACTTCTAGGTTTTTCTCCCTAAAAATAGTTTTCTTTCACTTACCTTTAAGATGACACCAGAGACGATGAAAAATTCAAAACTTTTGGCAAGGGAAATAGCTATATTAAGCAAGTCAGAGAATACCATAGAATTTCAACATGAGTGTACTGCTACTTTTGAGTTCCTATAGTTTCATGCTGCAATAATGGAAGTGAAGGTTTATTCAATATTCTTTGTTCCAAAAATGAGTAGTTGTTGAAGACATGCTTATCTTCACAACCCTACACCTGCAGAGGCTCATAACCCATACCATTTGTATCTTTAAAGTTCCTGGTGGGTGAGCAGAAATGAGGAATATTTAAAAACTCTATGACTCCTCACCTGCTGGTTTTAAGTTTAAGGAGAATCTTTAATCAAACTGCAATTCTTTGGGGGAGAGTATATATTATATATGAATTTTTGCCATGCATTGGGGCTATTTCTAGGGAATTATACCATTTTTTAAATGCTGATATTTTGAGTGAATCTTCAACAGTCTATGAGAAATTAATTATTGACAAAGTATAGCTTATTAAAACAAAGCCTAAAATCCCTAAGGTTTTAATTCCAGTAAGGTAATCTCCTGGTGGGGACTGACATTGCCTTCACAGTGATACCAGGTAACTATTTCCTCTTTTAAATCTTTTGCTTAAGTGCACAGGAAACCAGCTTTAGGTAATGTAATCATCAATAAAATGGAAAAATATATCAGACGATACAAGAGATAAAAACAGGCAATGAAATATAATTTTGGGTTTTCTTCTTGTTAGTCCCCCCTATATTTTGTCTTATGGGATATAAAGAATTTTTCACCCTGAAGACTTGATGAGTTTTTCTAGCATTCTCTCTGAATATTTATTTCTCAGTCCTTGACTAGCAAATTTGTAATGATCAATGATATAGTGAAATCTAAAATAACCTGCTATAAATTGTGCCTCTGTTATGTTATTACAGGCCTAAAAAAAAGGCCAGGATTATGAGACTTCTGAAAGAAAATACGTGATAGAGTCTTTACAACCTAGGTAGGTAAAGATTGATTAGCCAGAACACTATTTTTTCATTTGTAAAATAGAGACATGGATGGCCTGGAGCGGTGGCTCAGCAGTTAAGGTGCTTGCCTGGCAAGCGCAAGGATACGAGTTCAAACCCCAGCACCATGCACACACCAAAGTGTTGGAGAAACTGAAGCCACATGAAAAACTAAAAAAAAAAAAAAAAAAAAAATTGCTTCTCTCTTTCTCTCTTTCACTATCCCTCTCTCTCAAAAACAAAAAGAGACATGGAAGATATTTGCATTCACCTCTCATCCTAGGTACAAAGATGCATTGTGATGCAAAGAATCACTGTTTTAATTTGGAAATTCAGCTCTTCATTCTTCATTCATGTGGAACGTTGCTTACAAGGACTAGTGGTGAACATGGGAAACACCTAAGTTAATTGGACTGCCCAACTCCCCTGTCCACACTGATTTTAGTTCAGGGTGGCAGAGTGATATGTCAAGCCACCTACCGTCAATCTCTTTTTACACAGCATTTCCAGAATAGAAGTTAGTATACATGGACCCTGCTTTTTATTGAGTTGGACTGGATTTGCAAGTCCCATAAGCTTCTGCGGCCATTTTGCAATCTTGAGGAAATCCTTTCATAATAGATGAATTATTCAGGAAGTAGAACTAAGAGATCTAATGAATAACATTAGATTGGATGATATTTTATCCTTTCTTTCCAGCTGGGACTTTGTTAAGCATGATGTTGGACAGTTTAGTTACTGGAGTTGATATATTCCTTCTTTTATTGGAGGTTAGTTTGAACTGAATTTTCTGTACAACTGAAAGAATCTGCCCTGATACAGGGAATATTATTTATGACACAGAATTAGTAAAATGTATTATTAAGAGACTATCTAGGAAATGTTTTATGACAGCCTGTGTAGTAAAATAGGAGAAATGTAACATTTCAATCTTCCATTACTTTTTCAACATTTTGAAGGTAAATTTAGAAATTTTGTCAAGTTTATTACTTCTAACAAGCCAATGAAAGAGTTACCATTAATCCATGTCACAAGCAAGGGAGCTTGGATTCAAGAGGGGTTATACATTCTCTCAGCACCACACTTGGTAAGTTCCAGTGCTGGGATTTGAATTCCTATGTATCTGACTCCAAACTTATGCAATTTATTATCATTTAACTTCTTCAAGTAGTATCTTCTATAAATTTTGAATAACAATATTTTCTAGCGTTAATATCCATCAGTTTTATTACAGGGGTAAGCTGCATTTGTACTTTATAAGGTGCAAACTACTATGTTATGTTCACGTTTACTAAGGTAGATTTAAATAAAGTGATTAGCAAGAATGTTTCCATTTTATGGTGTCATTCAATCTGAGCTCCAGGATGATGATTATTAAAGCCATATTAATGTAAATTTATACTTTTTGACATTCCTATATTTACCTCTCATCTTTGTCTTTCTGACCAGAAGATCCTCCCTTATTCATTTGAATTAGAGAACAAAGAAACTGAACTTCTTAAAAAAAAAAAACAAAACAAAACATTGATTTTCATAGTCCCCATTTCTCAAACAAGACCTCAGGAGTAAGTCCGGTAGAAAGACAATGGGAATTAGTACTTACCATGAAAATACAGGGGGATTTTAGAGGAAGAGACTAAGTATAAAAATTGAATGTTTGAAAGAAATATTTTGTGCTGGAAAAACTGGGTTAGATGTTGTTCTAAACCTTGGTTATGCAGTGGGATTATGAATGGATCTTTAAAAAAAAAAATACCCATTCCAAGGTCTTTCCCTGGATGAATGTAATCAGATTTTCTGACTGAGGCAATAGGTACTATTTTATCTTATTTTAGGTGCTCGGGATTGAACCCAGGGACATTTATCACTGAGCTACATCCCTAGTCCTTTTTATTTTTTATTTTGAGACAGAATCCTCTTAAGTTTCCAAGTCTCACTAAGTTGTTGAGGCTGACCTTGAACTGTGATCCTCTTGCTTCAGGCACCCAAGTCACTGGGATTACAGGTGTGTGCCACCAAGTCATACTGCAACAGCTTGTGTGTGTGTGTATTTTTTTTAAATCTCAACAGTTGATTTCATTGTGCAGATAGGACTGAAGGCCGTTGGAATCAAGCAGGAAAAAATGGCACTTTTCTATGTAATTGTAGATGTTTTATATGTATCAATTATTAATCTACCTGTTAGCTTGTGAACTTACGAATTCTTGCATTTATTCACTCTTTCTTCTTTTAATTATTCAGGGAGTCAGTTATTCATCTACTCACCCATTCACTCAGCCACCCAATTATTTGCGCCTTCATCCGTTTAGGAGGTCAGTCACATAGCTACTACATGAATATGTAAACTCTGAGCTTCTAGAGATATAAAAGTAGGCATGAAAGCATGGGCCATTGCCTCATAAAGCCACCAGTTGATTGTGATAGCTGTTCTGTGTATGCTAAGAACATTGTTTGGCTTAATAAAAGACACTGTGAGAAATACTAGCTTATGGGCTGATTCTGAATTCGTGGAAATTTTTGCTTTATGCCATTTGCATGAAATGGTTTTACCTCTGTATCTCTGCGTCTCTGATACACTTAAGAATACTAAAATTATAATTATAAATTTCCTGAGGTGAGATAATAACTGAGAAAAATAATACTACTAATTACTACTTCCTTCCCACCTTACACCAAGTAAAGTTTAGTTTAATATCTTCCACTGAAAGATCCAGAAAAATGATTATAAGTAAACTTCGATGCAATTCTTATTCTCTTATCTATTTCTGTATATTTCTAATCCCCATAAAAGGCTCATTTCTATATCTTATAATCTTTTCAAGTAAAAAATTTCTAATTTCTCACCTTATCAAGTTGAGCCAGTGTTGAGTTGATGTGTTATTTTGGTTGCTGCTTATTTGTTCATGCTGATTCACGCAGACTTAATATAGCTTATATTACAGTTCCACGGTGCTGTTTTGAGTGAGAACAGGATGTAAGAACTTCAAGTTCTGGACATCAGTACCAATTTGATCTTTCTAAATGGGGTTGTGACATAAGTTTTTTTCCCTAAGGAAAGGTATACATATTACTGTGATATTTGTGTCTAATTTAAAAAGGAGGATTTGTCAGGCTTCACAGTTCAATGATGTCCAGACTATCAATTTTATATATTTGTGAATTTCTATAACTCCCTGGTTTCACATGCAGTTTCTGTGAAGAGAGCTTTCGAAATGAGTTGCTAGAAATGTTCATGGAGGTACTATGGTCTTGATAGCATAAACTCTTTAGAATTCATTCAGTTTACCTTGCCTCCATGAAATTCATAATTTTTAATGTTAGTATTTATTAATTTTTAGTGAAATCACTGAGTATGTTAATTTTCTCCATATTATACAAAAACTATGAAAAGTGAAAATAGATCATTTTTATTTTCCCTCTACCCATCCCACCTCATAAAATTTAATGAGTACAGTATCTTGGGTACCACTTTCAGAAATTTTGTGTGTAGAAAACATTGTAGTCTAAATTTTCCTAAAATGGAGAATTTACCTAACAGCCTCTACCTCTAGTTTATATATTGGGGCTGGAGTAGTGGCTCAGAGGTGGCTTAGTGGTTGCTGTGCCTGGCATGTGCGAGTAGTCAAGTTCAAACCCCAGCACCACATACACAGTGAAGTTTCAGAGCAACGAAAGCCACAGGAAAAACTAAATAAAAATTGATTCTATTTTTCTCTCCTTGTTCCTCTCTCTTAAAAAAAGTTTGTATACTGGGGCTGGCAGCGTAGCTCAGTGATAGTATATTTGCCTAGCACGTACAAGGTCCTGGGTTAGATCTCCAGTACCTCAAAAGAGAAAGTTTATCCAACAAATTCTTAATACTCCGAACTTCCAGGTAGAACATTCTTGGAAATACTTAGGTGTTGGACAGTATTTCTTAGGGAATCCTCATGGCAGGACATGAGAGGTGTCTAGTGTAGATATAAAGTAAAATACTGTTAAGCCCCCTATTCCTGGAAACCTTTTTTATTTCAACCATGAACAGGGATCACTGGAAAAAGAGACAGTTAAAGCTGAGAGTCTGAAGTGGTACATAACAGGTGTCTAACATACTTGGTATGTTTGTAAGCATGTGCCTATGTGTGCAGCAGGGAGAGAGAGTTTAAGGACTCAAACATTATTAATCTTTTAATACACAGCTTGTGGCATTACATTTCACTGTGGGCCGATTAGATACTTTTCTTCATGTCACAAGATGTCCACACTATCCTCATTGATTGCCACGTATAAAATAGCTAAATGTAAGAAAGTTACTCATAGACAAATAATCTTAAAAGCAAAATTATAAAAATGCTTTAAATAACTTTATAGCAAAAATAATGTTTATTGTAACAGATGGATGCATTTTCACAAGTTTCTTGTATGTGAAACATCTACAAAAGTAAAACCCTTAGTTGGGTGCTGATAGTAGCTTTAAATGAGCTTGTGTTTGCACAGAGACCTCTTAGAGTCTCACCATGTGTGGAATCTATTATTTTAAAGGACTTAGATACAATTGTAGAAGACAAGAGCTATTGGTCGGAAGGAGGGGCCTAGCTAATATGCATACATATATATGTACGTATATGAAATACTTAGAGCACAGAGTCTCAGGGAAAATGGCAGATACTTTGAAGATTTTTCATGAAGATATTTATGAAAGAAGAAATAAGAAAACAGACTTCTGTGACCCCAAGTAAACCTATATGACTTGTGGAGATAATAGTGTTCATTAGATTGAATGGTAGGATTCAGAGGCAACATTAAGACATCTGCAGTCTCAGGCTATGATATTTTTGGTGAGCAGATCATTATATCAAATACAATAAAAATGCTGTTACTCTACAGAGAAGTTCCTTATTGGACTAGGAATACAGGCATGCTGCCATTCAGGGTTTATACCCAGCATATCAGCATTCACTGCACTTGAATTAGCAAATCTCAGGAATAATGGTAGAAACTGGAAAGATCTGATTCCTTCCAGATATTAGTGGAAGAAGAAAGAAAAAACTGACCTTGACTAACTATGACAGTCAACCTTTCATCACTGTGACAAAATACCCGAGAAAAACAACATAAAAGAGGCAGGATTTATTTTGGCTCACAGCTCACAGTTTCAGTCTATGGTGGGCTGGCTTCATTGCTTTGTGGCCGAGGTGAAACAGAACATCATGATGATTAGGAGGATGTGATGGAGGAAAGTGGATCAATCCATGGCAGCCAGGAAGCAGAGATGGGAGCAGGGACAAGATGCAGTATCCAAGAGCACATCCCAAGGACCCACTCCCTTCAACTTCGTTCCACCTCCTGAAGTTTCCTCTACCTCCCAACGGTCCATTCAGCTGTGAATCACTTAATGGATTAATACACTGATAAGGTCAGAGCCTTTACGACCTAATCACTTCACCAAAACCCCACCTCTGAACTAGTTGCACTGGGTACCAAATCTTCAAACATGAGCCTTTGGGAAACATTCTAGATCCAAACCATGGCAGTAGTTTAACAAATTTTTCTGTTATACCTGAAATTAGTGAAGGCTAAAGTTAAGGAGTTTTATTTATTTTACTCTAGCATTCCTCTGTATAACCAAAATGATGGATTTTTGGCAAACCAATGATATCTGAACTGAAATGGGCATTTTAGAAACAAAATTTTAGATATTATTTCAGCATTTACTGGCCTTTTGTTTTTATCAGTGCTCCGTAATTATATATAATAGTGGGATTTGTTGTTACCATTCATACGTGCACATAACAATTTGGTCATTTTTGTTCCCCAGTTCTGCTCTCCCATCCATTCTCCCTCCCCCTGGTCCTCTTCCTCTCATCTACTGGTCTCTTTTGTTTTCATGAGGTGGTCCTCTATTTTTTTTAAAATTTTTCTCTCTGGCTTCCACATATGAAAGAAAACATGACCCTTCACTTTCTGAGTCTGGTTTATTTTGCTTTACATACTTTAAAATATGAATTCTTTTCTTTATGTTCCTCCACTGTGAGTTATATATGAAGTATCTTGACATGCTATAAAAATGTAATAGTCCACTTGAAATATTTTGATTATATATTTTTCTGAAGGCTCCTTTTTTGTTTTCTCTGAATATAGTGTTCATTTCTCATTGTCTCCTAAACTTCGGAATTATCTTCTGAGTGATTAAATTTGCCCTGAGTGTGGCAAGCATACGAAATATGTGGTGAGGAATAAAAATTTATGATTAACACAAGGTGGGTTTATGAGAGATATTGCAATTTGCAAACATTCTGAGACATAGTCGTTTTGAGATTTATGGTTTACTTAGACTCAGTGGGAATGTTAAGAACTAGCAATTCCATCAAAGCTTAGTAGTCATTCTTTTCAAGCTGCCTTCTTTACTAAACATTTTTTCAATTGCTTTGAGAAAAGTTAAATTTCTTTTCATTTTCTTAATTATTTAAATAATATTTATTCCAAAATACAATAATCAGAGACGTATTCATGGAAAAGTGATGTAAAATTCACAGACTCAGAACCTGACATATGTATTTAAAAATAGACAACAATCCTTGTTCTTTCATTTATTTTTTAGCAAGTACAGAGAATGTCAACACTGTTTCTCAGATTTTAGGATGACAGCAAGCCTTCAATATTTATTTGATACAACTAATAATTAATGTTTAATTAAGATAATTAAGGCAAATTAATTATTTACTGTCCTCAGTAAAAATTCCCAATGCTAAGAGAGCAGCTGGAATATAAGTGGATCTAACCTATTTGGAAAAGCCATTTGTTAATATTAGTGAGAAGCCTCAAAAATACCAATGCTCTTTGACTCAGTAATTGTACTTTTGAGATTATAACCTAAGGAAATAATTATAATAGTCTAAAAATGTAAAATACAGGTAAACATTTATGTATAATGATATTCACAATGGAAAACCATTATAAATCTCTTATAGAGCAGTAACTGTGGTAAATATTTAAAGTGTATTTTACTATGTAATCATTATCAAAACAGTTCTAAAATGTTTACTATTATATTAGCTTTTCTGATTCAAAAATGGGCTAAGAATAGGAAAATAGCTAGCTCATGATTAGTTCATGATTATACACCTAAAATTTGAAAACATGGGGATTAAAACTTATGTGGAAATTTAGAATCCATATCCTTCTTTACCATTTTGAAATTTATAAAATATACTTAAAATGTATGTTTATTAACTTTCAAAATTAATTTTAACAAACAGGTAAAAGTTCTGTATATTTATGGTGTACAGTATAATACACCCCCCTACAGGAGTGCCTAGATCAAACTATTCAACATATGCATTGCTTGACATACTTTATTGTGGTAAGATCCCTTGGAATCTCTTTTAGCAATTTTTAAGTTTATAATATATTGTTGGGAGACATAGTTACATATCTGATATACATCTCCCCAATCCTTCCTCCCTCAATCTCTGATAACCATCATTTTTTTTCCATTTTTCTAAGTTGACTTTTCTAGATTTGACATGTAATTGAGGTCATTTGGTATTTGTATTTCTTTGCTTGGTTTATTTCACTTATGTCCTCTGTGTTTATCCATACTGTTGCAAATGACAAGATTTCCTTTTTGTTTCATTTAGAAAGTACCTTATTTTACATTTATACCACATTTTCCTTTAATTCTTCCACTCAGGGGCACTTAGGTTGATTCCATGTCTTGTTTATTGTCAATAATGCCACAATGAACCTGGAAGTACAGGTAGCTCATATGTTTTGGTTATATACCCAACTGTAGGATTGTTGGATCATATGAGCATGTTGAAATATGAGAAATTTTTAATTTTTTAAAAATCTCCATACTTTTCTTCGTAATGACTATACTAATTTACATTCCCATCAACAGGTATGAGGGGTTTTTCATTCACGTCTTTGCCAAACACTTGTTATCTTTCACATTTTGTCAGTAACCATTCTAACACATACAAAGTGACATTTCATTGTAGTTTTAATTTGTATTTATCTGATGATCAGTGATGCTGGCCATTTTTCATATACTGGCCATGTGATGTCTTCTTTGGAGAAATGTTTATTAAAATCCTTTATTTGCTGGGTAATATGGCACATGCCTATAATCCCAGTGGTTTGGGAGGCTTAGGCAGGAGGATCATAAGTTCAAAGCCAGCCTCAGCAACTTAGCAAGGCTCTGAGTAACTTTTACCCTGTCTTTAAAAAAAGTAATTTTTTAAGGGTTGGGGATGTGACTCAGTGGTTAAGTGCCACTGGGTGGTTCAATCTCTGGTACCGGAAAAAAAAAATTCTTTTTTCATTTTAAAGTCAGGTTGTTGATACATCTTACTGTTGAGTTGTTTGCTTTCCTTATGTATTTTAGAAGCTAATCCTTTATTGAATGCATGGTTAGCAAAAACAGTCTCCCATTCTGTAGGCTTTGTGTTCATTATGTTGATTGTTTCCATTGCTACACAGAATGTTTTTATTATGGTGCAATTTGTGTATTTTTGTTTCTGTTACTTGTGCTTATGCCCCCCAAATTATTGCCCAAACCAATATCAAGGAGTGTTCCCCCTATGCTTTGTTCTAGTAGTTTCGTAGTTTCAAACCTTATGCTTAAGTTTGAAATCTATTTTGAGTTGATTTTTTAATTTGCTGTGAGGGAAGTTTCCAATTTCATCTTTTGCAAGTGTGTGTTCATTTTTTCCAGCACCATTACCCAAAAAGACTATTCTTTCCCTTAGAGAAAGTCTATTCTTTTTCTTAGAGGAAAAGCTTTTAGCATTTCACTATTGAATATAAATGTTGAAGTACATACTTTTTACATCTAAGTTGCTGAAAGTTTTTATCATTAAAGGATGTTCATTGGCCTGATGTTTTTAGCTTTCCATTGTTGAGCATGGATGTGGAGATAAATTCCTTCTGTACCTTATTTGCTGAGAATTTTCATCATGAAGAATGTTGAATTTTAAAAATGCTTTTTCTGCATCTATTGAGGTGATATGATTTTTATCCTTTTTCTGTTAATGTGGTGGATCACATTTATTGGTTGGCATCTATTAAATCATCCTTGTATCCTAGGGAGAAAAATCCTACTTGATCATGATATATGATTCTTTTGATGTGGTGAATTCAAATTGCTAAGAGTTTGTTGTACGTGAGTCTGTGTTCTTCAAGGATATTGGACTATAATTTTCTTTAACAATAATGTCCTTTTCTTGCTTTTGTTTCTGGGTATGCTGTTCTTGTAAAGTGAGTTTGGAAGCTTTTTCTCCTCTTTGATGTCTGGGAAACGTTTGAGAAGTTGATGACAGTTCTTCAAATGTTTGATAGAATTTATTCATCACTCCATATTGTCCTGGACTTTCTTGGGATTTCTTCATTTACTGACTTAATCTCATTATTAATTAAAAGTCTGTTCCAGTTTTTCCTTTTTCTTCATGATTCAGTCTTCATAGGTCGTATGTTTCCAGGAATTTGTCAGTTTCTTCTTTTCAGTTTACAGTAATCTTTTACAGTTCTTTGTGTTTTGGTTCTGTCACTTATATCTCCTGTTTCATTTATAATTTTTATCTGTTCTATTCCAGTTTATCTAGTTAAAGGTTTGTCTATTTTTTTTATATTTAAAAAAAATCTTAGTTTCATTGATTTTTTTCCCTACATTTAGTCTCTTATTTAGCTCTGCTTTAATATTATTTCCTTCCTTCTGTTATATCTAGGCTTAGTTTGTGATTCCTTCTCTAGTTCTTTGAGGTGTACAGTTAGGTTGCTATTTGACAGTTTTCTTTCTGCCTAATGTGAGAAGTTGTCCCTATGAACTTCCTTCTTAGGCTTGCCCTTTCTGGGTCTCATATATTTTGATATGTTGTGATTCCATCAACATTTATCTCAGGTATTTTTATTTATTTTTAATTTTTATTGTTTGATCCATTAGGTTTTAGGAATATATTGTTTAATTTCTTCATATTTGTGAGTTTTCCAATTTTTCCCCTATTATTTCTTGTTGCATAATATTGTAGTCTGAAAAGATACTTGTTATGATGTCAATCTTCTAAAAATTTTAAGGCTTATTTTGAGGCCTGGCATTTGACCTGGAGAATATTCTATGTAACCTTGAAAAGTTGTCTATTCTGCTATTATTGCCTAATGTTCCATGTTAGGACCATTTGGTTTAAAGTGAAGACAAAACTCAATGTTTCTTTCTTTGTTTTTTTGTCTGGATGTTTTATTTATTGTTGAAAGTGGGATGTTGAAGTCCCCTCCTGTTACGTTATCACCTTCTATTTTTCTTTTTAATTCTATTAATATTTGCTTTATTATGTAGATACTCCAATACAGAGTTCAATATAAAGTTATTAAAATTGTATCCTCTTCTTAAATGTACCCTTTTATCATTTTATAACAACCATTTTTGCCTCTGGGGACAATTTTTCACTTAAAGTCTATTTTGTCTGATATTAAGTATTGCCACCAATACTTTCTTTTATTTACCATTGCCATAAAATCTCTTTCTTTTCTCATTTTGCATTAAGGCCATATGTGTCCTTAAAGCTTAGATAGGACTTTTTAGTAGCAGAATATTATTAGATCTTATTTTTTAAAAAGTTTATTGAGGAGTTGTGTTGTTGTACAATCATAAATGCATATGTAGTAACAATATGATATGCTCCTGATCCTAATCCAGAATCACCCTCACATCACCCACACCTGTCTCTTGACTCTTCTATATTTCCCCCTATAAAAAATATAAATGTCTTTGTATGTGTGTGTGTACGCGCATGTGTGCACGTGCATTTTCCAGAATTAAATGATTGCATAAGTAGTATTTGGTTTCTCAGGGGAGTAGAGAGTAAGCTACATTGCTGATTTCCTGCCTAGATAGCTCCCTATCATACCCCCCTCTCTCCTCCCTCCCACCTCTTCCTTCCCCTACCTACAGATCTATGGTTCCTATAGATTATGTGTTGCTTTGACTTTGGTGAGTCTAGTACATGAGCTTGACATTTCACCCAAGCCTGGGTTTTGTTCTAGTCTCCACAAATAAGGGAAAATATTCAACCCTTGAGCCTGGATTTGGTTAACTTAGGTTGGCATGATTTCTTCCAGTGCCATCCATTTACCTTCAAAGGCCTTAATATTGTTATTTCTAGTAAAATTCCATTGTATATATATACCAGAACTTTTAGATCCATTCGTCCAGTGATGGGCATCTGAGTTGATTCCTTAATTTAGCAACTGTAAATTGAGCTGCTATGAACTTTGATTTTGCTGTGTTGTTGTAATATACTGATTCTAACTCTTCTGGGAAAATACCTGGAAAGAGGAATAGCTGGGTTTTACTGTGGATCCATCCCTAAGTTTTTGAGGAGTCTCCACACTACTTTCCAGAGTGGAAAGAGTTTCTATGTCTTTGGTTTAAAAATTAATACATTTACATTTAAAGTAATTATTGATAGGTAAGGGCTTGCTATTGCCACTATGTTTATTGTTTTCTGGTTGTTTTGTAGTTCTAATTCCTTTCTTACTGTCTTCCCTTCTTGCTGTCTTTGTGATTTGATGAATTATTTATTATTTTTTTTGTGCACTTCCTAGGTAATTTTTCATGGTTATGTCCATAAACTTGCTAAATATAGCAGTGTAATTTAAACTTATAATAACAAAGTCAATAGTATATAAAAGTTTTAAACTTTTACTTCTCCCTCCATTTTATGTTGTTTGTCACAATTTATATTTTAACATTTTATATTCATTAATTATTATAGTTACTTTTTAGACTTTTGTCCTTTAACCACCATGAAGTGATGTATCGTATGCCTTTACAGTACTGAGCATTTTGAATTTGACTTCAGATGCTCTTCAACTTATGATGAGACTATAGCCTAATAAACCTATTGTAAATTGAAAATGCACTTAATAACCTGACCTATCAAATATCATATCTTAACCTCGCCTATCTTAAATATGCTCAGAATACTTATGCTATCCTACAGTTGAGCAAAACTCATCTAAAGCAAACCTATTTTAACAAAAATTGAATATATCATGTAATTTATTGAATTCTGTATTCATGTGAAAAACACAATTGTAGTTTGAATATAGGAGACAGAAATGGGCATTTTGTGGACATGATAGAATGAAAAAATACAAAATCCAGTGAGCTGTGGCTCAGTGATTAGAATGCTTGTCTGGCATGTGCAAGTACAGGGGTTCAAACCCCAGCACCATGTACACAACGAAGTGTCAGAGCAATGAAAGCCACATGAAAAATTAAATAATAATTGCTCTCTTTCTCTCTCTCTTTCCCTCTCTCATAAAAAATATATGAAATCCATTATCCAAAAAAATACTGGCAACAGAGTACACTCTAGAGTATCAGCATTTGCCCTCATGTCACATGCCTAACTGGGAGCTCACTACCCCTGTCCATATCACAAAAGAATATTGTATCACATTGTGAAAAGATCAGAATTCAAAATCCAAAGGTTTCTAAAGAGTGTGTCATTTTTGCACCATTTTAAAGTTGAAAAATTGTTAGTCAAACCATGATACATTGGCAACCATGTATATACTTTTCTTTACCAGTGAGTTTTATATGCTTTCTGGTTACTGATCAGCATCCTTTCATTTTAACTTTAAGAACTCCTTTTGGCATTTCTTACAAGGCATGTCACATGGTGACTTTTTTTCTTTCAGCACTTTGAATATATCAGCACACTCTCTTCAAGCCTGCAAGTTTTCTGCTGATAAATCTGCTGATGGCCTTAGGTTGATGCCTTTGCATTTGATTAATTACTTTTCTGTTGCTTCTTTCAAAAGTCTGTCTTTTTCTTTTAATATGATTATAATGTGTGCCAATGCAACTACTTTGTGTTGACCATATTTGGGATTCTTTGAAACTCATGAACTTTAATATATGTATTCCTCCCCCAATTTGGGCTATTTTAGCTATCATATCGTTAAATAAGCTTTATAATTCTTTTTCCTCTCTATTCTCCTTTGGCTATTACCATAATGTGTACATTTGTTCACTTAATGGTGTTCCATAAGTACACAGGCTTTCTGCATTCTTCTGGAGATTTTTTCTTCTCTAATTTGCTGGTTTCAAATACACTGCCTTTGAGTTCACAGATTCCTCTTTCTCTTTGATCAAGTCTGCTGTTGAAGTGTTCTTCACATTTTTAATTTTATTCACTGTATTTTCAGCTTCAGAATATGTATTTGGTTCTTGTTATGAGTTCTATCTCCTTATTGAACATCTAATTTTGTTCTTATATTTTGTCATTTTTGTTGACTTGTCTATTTTATTGTCTTGTAGTTCACTGAGCTTCATTAGAGCAAGTATTTTAATCATTTCTCAGGAAATTCATAGATCTTGTTTCTTTGGGATCTATTATTGGAAAAACACTGCCCACCTTTGGTGTCATGTTTCCTCTCCCTCCTTAGTCCCTCCCCCATTCCCCCCCCCCCGCCCTGCACGTGCACACACATTTCTTCCTGTTTCATTGTTATTGTTATTCCTTAAAGTCTAGAATTGCTATTTTTGTACTTGAAAAAATAGTCTTTTCTTTCAGTCTTTATTCACTGGCTTCTGGAGTGCAAGACCTTTACCAGACAGCCAGTTTGGGAGTCTGGGCTTCTTTCAACCTTTCCTGAGGATGCACCCATTGCACACCTCTTATTCCCTCTTGTGATGGAAGTCTTAGAACTGCATAACTTTTCTCAATACCACAAAGCCAGGCCAGCTGCTGAGAGTGTCCCATTTATTTTCTGCAGGACAGTGATCTGAAGTATTCAAATGTTTAGTACTTTCTCTCAATCCAATGGAGTCAAATCAGCTGCTGGAATATGCTCATGTAGAATTTGTAAGGGATGTGTAATCTGTCTGCTATGGGACAGTGGAACACAGAATGCTGGGGATCTCCATGAGCTAATAGGGAGCAGCTATCAGATGATATACCCTATGAGATTCACGGACAAGTCTTAGTGGAGTCTACATGTGGTTAGTAGAAATGGGCTGTTTGTTGAGTTTGGCACCCCACTTGCTCTAAGATACTGCCCCTTGAATGTACCTCTAGCTGGCTCCAAACTGTTTGTGTCATTCCCCTCAGTGTCCTGGGTGGAAAGAGAAAGGAGCAGCCCTCTTGGGCAGCTTGTGTGGCTGGGAGACTATGTGCTTACTACACTGTTACTTTCCAAAATAGGAAAAGTTACTGGCTGAAGGTGTCTTTTTGGCATTGAGCTGTGCTGTCTGGAGGGGAAGGTTGACAGGGGAAGTGAAACTATTCTTAACTTCTTCAGAGCATCTATTCTTAGATTCTCCTTTTGTTCCAGTGAGGTCCTGAGACATCTTCATGTGACTCTCAGGTTCACACAATGGTATTTTTTTTTCCTTGGGTGGTAATTAAAATGAATGTTTGTGTGGTGTTGGTAGGGTTAACAACTAAAAATTCCTGTTGTACTATAGTGCTGACATCATTTCTGGGACAAATTATCATTTGCAATTGATCATTTTACTTCACTATATCAGTTTCCAGGTTGTACATGGCATGTATTTATTAATATTTGCATACTTGAACTGTTATTCTCAGCAAAATCTTTTTTTAATCACAAAAATAAAATAGCCCCACTTAAAAATTACAAACTAACATAATTATAATTAAATCTTTCTTACCATTTAATGTTTTCAAAGTTTAATTTTTGGATCCCAGCCCATGTCTACTGAATCATAGCTTAGGTTAAGTTCACAAATTTGTCTCAATAAGCCTATACATGATTCTCATGCACAATTAAGTTGGAGGATCTCTAGTATAAAATAAGAACAAATTTTGGTAAGAAGATATGAGTTTTAGTCCAGTCCCTATTTGGCTTTGTTAATTTATACTAATTAACTTCTTTAATATCCATTTCTTCCATTGTTAGCCATTAAGGCTAACAATACCAATTTCATGGAATTGCCATTAAGATAATATTTGCAATATTCTGCACATAGTGAACATTCAAAGAATGTTAGTCATTCTCTACTGGGCTTCAACATGCAATGCATTGGGAGTGTTACATCAGAAAGAGGAACTCATTTGCTGAAATCTGCCTCCTGAGGACCAAAATGGCTCCGGACACCCTACTCAGGGGTGTCACCTTGAGGTCCTGAGGCCTCTTTGGACAGCCTGATGGGATAGGTTAAATAATTGCCACCTGCATGGGCTCTCTGCCCCTTGCTGACCTTTCCTTTCATTGGTCCCCATACTCTTTATAACCGCAAGCCGGGACAATGAGTTCCGGCTGTGACTGGTCTCCCTGATGCATCTGATTGTCCTCCTTAGAGGGCTGGGAACAGATGGTCAGCTGACACTTTCCTCTCTTGGCCGCCTTGATTGGGGCGCGCTTCTCTCCTTCTCCCCTGCAGGTCAGGGGGAACACGAGAGGCTAAACCCCCAACAATTCTCATATGATGGTTCATTATGACAGGTCTAATTACAGCCCTTCACAAATGCATGAAGTACAAAAATACCTTGTCCATATCTCATAAGACTATTTAGTTGCTAGTTTACAATTGCAGGTTGATATTCATAAATACTAGTTTTTTTTAAATTTGGAAACTAAGTGTCTCTGACACATTTAGCTCTTTGCAGTTAGAGAAGCTGTTGCAATCTATTAAGTACTAAGCAAATACTCCCTCTTCATAGTATATCAGTGACTAGCTCTGTTAGATTCTGTATATGGCACAATTAGGCACTTAAAGTACATAAGACATTTCCAAGGAAATCCAAACAGCATAATGATGAATAAAACTGAATATTCTCAGGTCAGGGCTGTAGCTCAGTAGTAGAACTATTGTCTAGCAGGTGTAAGGTCCTGGGTTTGATTTCCAGCACTGCCCACCCCCCAGAAAAACAAGAATACTTTCAATATGTAATACCTGGGTTTGTCAGCATGATTAGTAGGAAAAACTGCTAACAGGCTCCTTTGTTAGAAAGCAAATTTCTTGTGTACTGTGCTATTTGACAGACAGGAAAAAGGTTAAAAAAAATAGACTTGTTTTGGAATGGGCCACTTCCTTGGCAGGCTTACTGGGTTATTATATTGTTACAAGCTGAAATTTCCATAAGACATTAATTACCTGGAAATGACCACCTGCAGGCTGGGTGCTCCCCTCTTTGTTCAGGGTCTCCGGTTGCACAGCTCTGCGATAAAACACATCACCATCTGTGATAAGCACTAGCCACCAGGAGCTGCAGGGTAATGAGATCAAATCATTCCCCTTGCACTTTAACCTGTCTGGGCAAGACAAAGACTCAGCAAAGAGAATACATCATTATATTTAATTTAGACTTCTGGAGTTTAGACTTTTATTTTCATCAATAAAAGAAATGTTTAAAGTCATTTTCAGGGGCAGAAACAATGAAGCTTGACTTATTAGCCTGTAGATATTGTTAGGTTCTTGTTACTACATCAATTCCTAACAAAAGAAAGAGAAACGAAAATGCTGAGTGTTGTCTATTTCCCATTTAAAAGATATATTCTGGCCTGTGTGTCCAGAGATCTGTACACAAAGGCTTAACTCATTTGAATGTGTACAATATTTGTCTTTGAGTTTCTGAATATATTACAATTATGTTGGGCCTGAATTATAGGTTTGCATTTGCTAAGAAGAAGATACTGTCTGTACTAAATGACTTTTTAAAGAGTTTTCTAATGAGTAGTGGTGTTCAATATGTTGGGAGCCGTGAGCACCACATGTATCAAAGTGCTAGCTATTAAAATAGGTTTCTTTAATTAAATGGAATTAAATTATCTTTAAAGGAGCCATTTAACTTTATCAAATAAACACATGATGATGCAGGGGAGGAGTGAGACTCATTGCAGGTGGTAAAGAAGCAAGGGAGAGGTCAATTAAAATTTCTAATTTTCTTTCCCTTCTACATACTTTCCTCTTTCATCTTTCATTTGACAGCAACATGGATCTCTCGTATTCATGCTGACCCTGGCTTTTGCTCAAGTTCCCAATGTCTTTGGCATTTTTTACTTTACGAACAACCCAAGTTGCTCTATTATTTTGAACTCGCACAATAACATTTTATATATTAAAAAAACTCTAAAGAGTTTATACAATAATCTTTTGTATCTAGTGTTTTAATAAATATTCAAATTAGCATTACCATATACCAAGGGAAAAATAAGAGGGAAAGATTAAATAAAAGAAACCTAACAGTGAAGGAAAAATAAAACATGCATGGTAGACTACTATTACATAACTTGATGACAGATTCCTTCTAACATGCGTAGCTCTTGCCACTACAGTAATTGTTGACTGCAAATCATGAATGACTTTAGTCTTGTTATATATACTATTTAGTTGGCAGCTGGTGGTTGCATGATTGCTGTAGTGAAAGGAAAAGAGGCATGCTTATAAGGCACCCAAGTAAGCCCCATTATAATGTGGGTTAGTGCATTTCCAGGTTGTGATCTATCTACCATGTTCAATAAAGTGAACACATAACCAGACAGATGTTGTCCACAAAACATCCCAACTAAAATATTATAGAGCAATGGCAGACAGTGACAAAATTTAAGTTATTATTTTTATTATTAAAAGGGCCTATTTTAGATTAAAGAGAGTTTAATCTCAGTGTTCTGCATCGTAATCAACTTACTATGGGCACTGGGTAAATCATAAATAATAATAATTTGTTGTAAATCTTGAATAAATCATTTTTATGGTTATAAAGGAATGTAGAAAAACAAAGAGTAAAGGGACCTCATAATCCCAACACCTAAAGACAGACTTGAAAGTGTTGGTTATTTAGCCCAGCATACATACATCCTACTTCCTCTAGGGACTCTTCCATTTCACTTCCTCTTGAGCAGGCCAGCTTCTTGCTCCAGGACATACTTATTTCTCTCATTGACTTACCTCATTTTATTATAGGTTCCTATTGAAAGGTTTGTCCACTCCTCCCAATGAGAGATCAAAGTGATATAAACCAAGTCTGCCTCTTCTGTGTGGTCCTAACCCCAAGTGTCCTCCATCTACTGATAATAAATCCAGGGTTATTAAGAGAACAAATGCATAAGTGAGTACAAATGTAATTCATATCAAACTTTTTTCACTTAGTATTATATCAGAGCATTGTTTCATATCACTGAATTCCTTCAGAAGCTCCTCCCAATTTTTTGAGGTCTAATGTTCTATCACTCAGTGATATTCTAATTTCTTAACTTTTCTTATGTTTTTTGATAATCACCTCCTTCCCATATTTTTTGCTGTATTTCAAAGTAATAGGTTGTAAAGAAGTCAGTATAGGGGAGGAGTTTCAAGTATGAATCTGTTTTTTCTTTTTAAAGAGAGGAAGGGAGAGAATCAATTATAATAGGCTTTTCATCTGGATTTTGCAACTCCCACACTTAATTGTATATGTGGTGCTGGGGTGTGAACCTAGGCCCTTCCACATGCCAAGCATGTGTGATACTGCTGAGCTACCACTCCAGCCCTAAAGCATGAATTTTAATATTTTTAAAATGCAGGATATTAAAGATGGAAGATATATTAGATGATACTTTGGAATTATTGTTAATTTTTTAACTGAAATATCATGTGCTTAATTTTGAAAATAAAATGTTCTAATTTTTTGTGATACATTCTAAAATATTTAGGAGTATGTGAAGAGGGAGAGAGAAAGATATACAGGGACAGAGAGATTATTAAATGTAGCAAAAGTTTAGCAGTTGCTACATCTCCTTATCTGGGCAAAGGACTTCAATAGATTTTTTTTCCAAAAATGTCATACAAATCACTAATCATCAGAGAATGCAAATTAAAACCACAATGAGATACCATGACAAACCTCTTAGAATGACAATCATCCAAAACACTAAAAATAGCAAATGGTGGAGAGGATGTGGAGAAAAGAAAACCCTTGCCCACTGTTGGTAGTAGTAATGTAAATTGGTATCCTATTATGGAAAGTATTATGAAAACTTTTGAAAAATTTAAGAACTACCATATGATCCAGTAATCCTACTACTGGGTATATATCTAAAGAACTAAAATCAGTATGTTGAAGAGATATCTATACTCCCCCATTCATTGCAGCAACATTCACAATAAACAAGATATGTAAATGGGTGGGTATGGTGGTGCATGTCTGTAATCCCAGTAACTCAGGAGTCTGAAAGCAAGGGAATTGCAAGTTCAAAGCCAGCCTTAGAAACTTAGGCAACTTAGCAAGAACTTGGCTCAAAATACAAAATAAATAAATAAATAAAAAGGGATGCAGATATAGTTCAGTGATGAAACACTCCTGGTCTCAGTCCCCAGTACAAAAAAAATAAATATGGAAACAATCTAAGTGTAAACAGATGAATGGGTAAAGTGTACATGTGTTTACACAATATGACTCAGTCTTAAAAAAGATACTGCCATTGGTGACAATCTAGATGAGGCTTGAGGACTTTATGCTAAGTAAAATAGCAAGGCACAGAAGGACAAGTACTGCATAATTCACTTATATGTAACATCTCAAAAATCAAATTATTAAAATCAGAAAGGGTGGCAAGGGGTTGGAGGTTTGAGCAAATGGAATTTAGTTACAGGTTCATAGGTTCAGTTGTGCACAATGACTAAGTTTTGGCTGTCAAATGTACACTATGGTGATGATTAATAGTAACATTTGCTAAGCTTGTAGGTATTAAGTGCTTCTAACACTTACCTGGTTACTCTGTAAGGCAATGAATATATCTGTTAGCTTGATTATGGCAATTACTTCACTGTTTATATCAGAACACCACGTCATATTAAGCATACATGCCATTAAACTGAAAAACTTCTGCACAGCTAAAGAATTAGTCAAAAGTATCAACAGAGAACCTACAGAATGGGAGAAAATCATTGCATGTTATGCATCTGAAAAGGGACTAATATTCAGAATATACAAAGGACTCAAAAACCTGAACACCAAAAAGCACAAACATTCCAATCAACAAATGACCTATGGAACTAAACAGAAACTTCTTAATAGAGGAAGTTCAGAAAGCCAATCAATATATGAAAAAATGTTCTACATCACTAGCAATCAGAAATGCGTATGAAAACTGCATTGAGATTCCACCTCACTCTAGTCAGAGTGGCAAAAGTGAAGAACATGAACAATAATAGATGCTGAAGGGGTTGTGGGGAGAAAGGAACAGTAATACACTCTTGGTGGGACTGCAAACTTGTTCTATTCCACTCCTGAGTATGTTCCCAGGAGAGCTAGAATGAGCTTATTATAGAGATACAGCCACATCATTGTTTATAGCAGCTCGATTTACAATAGCAATGGAAGCAAAAGAACTAGGGATGGAACTACCTTATGACCCAGTTATCCCTCTCCTGGGTATTTTCCCAAAAGAGCTAGAATTGGCATACTACAGAGACACATCTACATCGATGTTTATAGCAGCTCAATTTTCAATAGCTAAACTATGGAACCCGCCCAGATGCCTCTCTTTGGATGAATGGATTAAAAAACTGTAGTGCATGTATATGATGGAGTTTTACTTTGCTATTAGAATGACATCATGGCATTTGTACCCAAAAGGATGGAAATGGAAAAAATTATGCTGAGTGAAATATCCCAAACTCAGAGACTTAAGGGCTGAATGTTTTCTGTGATATGTGGAAGACAGAGTAAAATCTGACAGGATGAAAGTTAGCTAAGTTTAAGTAATGTACTCACCAATATTTGAAATTTCACATAAATTGGCAGAACCATAACTATGAAGGTGGGGGGAGAAGGGAGGGAGGCAAGGGGGAAGGGAGAGATTAGGAAGGTTATTAATACAACTGGAAACACTCAAGCAGGAGGAGAGAAACTCAGAAATGTCAAAAATTAATATACATGCATATGTTCATTTCCAATTATAGTAGGGGTATTACAGAGGAGACAAGAGATCAGGGAATGGATAAAATAGGGTAGATCCTGGACTAGGATCAGCCTTAACTTACTATCTCACTATGTCAATATCCATGTATGCATGATATGTAACAACCATTCCCTCCAATATGTAAGACTATGTCAAACCAAAAATATTTTTTAAAAAATGATTTTTTGTGACATATGCTTCAATAAAGTTGGAGAGCAAAAAAATGACACTCTCAAGAGCTAGAAATCTGAAGGAAAGGTATATGTTTACAAATTAGTTGGCAAAATCAGAAATATAACAGAAGTAAAAGCAGTGTACCAGACTGGGAGATATTGACAGGATGCTAATTTCACTTTGGAAAAGGGATTTCAGTTTCAGAATATTATGTCTTCTTTATCTCAGATTTGTTTTACAGCATACTTCTACCAGTCTTTTTTTTTCTCTTTTGTCAAATAAAAACCCTTTTATGAGTTTCATATAGAAGATGAGTATCATGCAATAGGTGATTCCATTTTCTGAGTAGTGTAGTATAGCAATAATTCTACAGTCTCAAATCTAATTCTCAAGTTGTGTACCTACTGGGTTTGTCAGTGGAGTATCCTTAAGATATAACTGGCCAAGAAACTTTGAAAACCCAGAACTCCACAAACGAGGGGCTGGCTTGCTGCTGCAGAATGGCTTGTGAGATTCTAAGGG
This sequence comes from Aplodontia rufa, assembly GCA_004027875.1. Lineage (NCBI taxonomy): Eukaryota > Metazoa > Chordata > Mammalia > Rodentia > Aplodontiidae > Aplodontia > Aplodontia rufa. The sequence continues at coordinate 9,152 of PVKS010011918.1, read as the reverse complement.
TCTGGTTTATTCCAAATGCCTCTGAATAGTATAAAGAGTTCTCTGGAGGGATAATGGAGAGTTTTGTTTTAGTTAAGAAATCATTGTTGGTATGGAATGGATTACAAAATGACTTTTGGGATTTAGTAGGAGGCATACCTAGACTTACCACATTAATTATCTTTCCCACAGACAATAAAGCAGACACATTGTTTTACTGCATAAGAAATTACCAGATTCTTTTTATGCTTCCCCCGCTTCCATTCTTAACTCTGTTCCACTCTCCATTTCCTCTCTGCAATTTGTTTTTATGGCCTAGTTACAATACCAGCTGGGACACCCCCTTTGGGTGTCCTCCACCTTGGTGAATGGAATTCTCACTGTTACTGAGGGCTGCACCAAGTCTTTTGGGGCTGGATACCCTACTCTGTAACTTTTGTGCCAGGTGCTTTCTCCATGTGGACCCACCCCCAGCAGAGTGACATAGCATGATCCTGTAAGCCAACATCTCTTAAGAGGTCATTGTTCTAATTTTTTAAATATTTTGTAATCTATTCTTTTTTTTTTTCTTCTTTTAAATGAAAGGCTCCTTTTGTTTCCTTTTAAGTGCTGATATGCCTCTGAAAATATGGGCATTATGTTTTGTATTTTAACTTCAAGAAAATCTAACATTTTTATATAGATCCTGGATTTTCTGAGACATAGTGAATTACAGGTTTTTTTCTATATTCTTGATGTAAGTATGTAAAGTCAAAGCATGTTTTTATTTATAATAATGTTATTAGTACAATGCATGAGGTTCTGTTAAACACTATAAATGCATTTAAATAATAAATCTCCACTATCACTCTGTGTTTAGGTATCATTCCTTTTTTGCAGGTGGGGAAATTGAGGCTTATTAAAGTTTCATAATTTGCACAAGATTATACTGATACACTGACTATATAATTTGTGAAGTGAAGTGCCAGTTGAAAATGTGTTTGGGCCTTTTGTTCAAAGAGTGGAAAATGAGCTTTTCCTGTATTTTTTTGTAATCTCTCATACCCTCATAGTATTTTTTATTTGCTTTTGAATGCTGCCCTGACTTGGATAGGAAGTTGCTCCAGTGATACTGCCAACTCTAACAGGTGACCAGACCCACACCCTGCAATTTATTGCACAGGGCATGCACAACCAACCTGGCCCTCACCTGACCAGACTCCTTCAGAGGCAGAAATACCAATAGCTACTGAGTGGGAGTTGGAGGGGAGCCTGTGTGGGACTTAGGAGTGAGCAGGCTGCTGAGAACCAGTCTTGGGAGGTGGAAGATTGTGGGAGTTAGGACTGCCCCTAGGCTAAGACTCTAAGCCCCTGGTACATGTGTCATTGTCTCATCAGACCTCATCACCAAATCACAATTCCAAAGATAAATTTATAAAGATTCCAAGATAATGGCTATCAAGCATTAAAACTCAAACATCAGATCTTTTCTGAACCTTGCTATCAGAGGACAAAGATTCATAAAAACAATTAAGCTTATGAAACTTCATCAAGTCATACACCCATGAAGCTGGCCCTATTAATGCTAAGAAAAGAATATGGACACCATCACAGTTATGAAGGACTCCAAAGTCTAGTTTCTTCCCATCCTAGAAGTCATGGTCATGCAGTAGAGGAAAGAAGAGTTACACAAGCTCATCGGTATCAAAAAACCCTTAGTAAAAGGATTTCTTTTTTTTTTTTTAACCTAAGGAAAAAAGTCTGACTCCCACCTTTTAGGCAATCCATGCCATTGCAGGCTGTTACTCTTGGTAGTCATTATGCTTTTAATCAAATGCTTTGACTTGCATATTATTATCTCTATAAAAGTATGCAAAGTAAGTCATGTTGTTGCATCCTTATGACTGTTTTTAAAAAGTTTTCCTTTTATAATGGCCTGGAAACTTTTCTCCCTGACTCTTAATTAGGTTTTTCTGAAGCAATACTTAATCTTGAGCATGTGATTTTCAGCTGCAGACAGTGGCCACCCTGGAATGTGATGATCAACCTCCCTGAGAAGTTCGCTGGGGTCCTCTGTTTGGAGTGGAGGCTGACTTCTGGCACCAGCCCCTCCTGCTCTTTTAACTTAATGACAAATTTCTCTATTAAGTCTGTGTTCAAATTTCTTCTGAGGAATGAAAAGCAAATTCACCACCGGATCTGCACGTTTCCCATTACCCTTAATAAAACATATTCCACAGCATGGAGTGACATTTTTAAAGAACAGACCTTTCAGCAGTCTGTCTCTATGACATTGTGCATAACTGAAGCCTGCCAGGTCACAAAGGGAGATGCTGGGGAAGTAGATTAATATGTAAACCAACCTAGGTGCCTTCTAATGATGAATTCTAAGGCATACTTTGTAAATTCATTTCATTTTGAGAGCAATTGTGCCCAGAAATTAATTTATATTCATAAAGCTTCTCCTTTTTCTCTTTAGAAAATGACAGGCTTTGTTCTTCTTGAAAAGTTTGTTTTTAAAAATATAGCACATTAATTCTGTGGAATAAGTATTTGTAACCAAAATCTAATATAGAAAATTATGAATAGGAAACGAAATGTGTTTTTTAAAAGCACATAGAGTGTTCCAGTTTTCATGTGGTGGAAATGCAATGGTTGTGGGTCTGTTGTGTGTTTTTAAGGAATGCATTAAAAACCATATATGTAAGGCTTGCTGATTTTAACATAATGCATATAAAACTACTTTTAATTTCTGAACAAATCACTGAAACCAAAAGCTTTGGGATTTAATTATTGTGCTGTCTTGAGCACACAGCAGTTTTTCTCATCATGTGTAAGCCAGCATTGCAGAGCTTAGGGATATGAGTTTCTGTCCTGAGCACAGAGATCTGAGTAGTCGGACATCCTTGTGTATTGCTTTAATTCATATAGTTTCTTCTTAAAGAATGACAAAACATTATCTTGAAAGCATAAATATTCAGGCTATCATTACAAACAGAATAACTATGTTAAGTACATTTTATACTGCTGGACATTGAATTCCACCTAATGGACTGCCAGGAAGAAACATGAGCTTCATGGGTCAAGCATTCATCAGCTGGTGACTCCCCAACAGTGAGTCTCGAATATTATTCAGAGCAGAAGAGTTCATAAAAAGGACGAAGCCCTATGAATTGTGTATCTTCTTTATAAAAATATGAATAAAAATGCCTCTGATGAGCCTGGGCAGATAAAGGATGCATTTGATTATAGAATGAAGCAATGATTCAACTACATCATTTTTCTGTCCCAGAGTGTCTGGTATTATTAAGACAATATTTCTACAGATTTCAAAAGAACTCTTTGGCTAGAAAAATTTGCATCACTATGATTTCAATAAAGAAATATAGTGTTTGGAACTGGTGTTTGTCATTTATCCTAACTACACAGAAGAAGAAAATTAGTCATGCCAGGTCACAAAGGGAGATGCTGGGGAAGTGGATTACTATGTATTAATCGTTATAGTCCTAAATGACAGCTCTTAAAGATGGAGGCAAAATTCCCAGAATGATTTTGAGAATTAAGCTGCATTTCCAAAAAAGTATTCAGAGCTTTTTGTTCCTGTTTACTGCCAAGGTAGAATACTTATAAACTTGCCTTAACCCACCTACTAGCTAAATGAGGGTTTACCTGCTTTATTGCTCCATACAAAGTAAGCCCTCTAAGTCATGTCAAGGAAATACCCTGTGTATGCAATATTCCCTTTTTTCCCCAACTCTCCTGGCTTGAATCCCATATAAGCCATCACTGGAGTAGGTGGCAGTGATTAACCATAGAGTCCAATTCAAAAGTCAAAAACCCATTGTAACTTCTTTTGAACGATAGGAAATTTGGACAAAACATTTAAGTGAAATATGGTGTTTTAATAATCTTTGAAGCACCAATTACTTTATAAACATTCTAGTGTTGGGCTGCATCTCTTTTCTATACTGTTGTACTTTCCTCTTCTCTATTTTGACAGGTCTGGTCTTCTCTACAATGGTCCTTGCTCTTCTGCATTTTTTAGCATATATAATCTGGGAGGGATTGAATTACACTTGTATTGTAATCTTTGGTTTCTTCAACATAGTTCAGATTTTCCATTATAAACTTGTATTCAACAATCAGAAAAGTTTATTTTAAAAATCAACCAAAAGAATAAGCAAAGTCAAGAAACATCTAAAATAAATATAATTTCTTTCTGTCTTTGCTTGACCAGAATGGCCTATTTCACAATGGATTTTTTCAAGAACTTGTTTTCAAGTATTCTTACAGCCACGTCTATCACAGGATAATCATTCAATTTTATACTTTTTTAAATTCATATTACCTCATTGACCATTAAGTTAGCTGGCATGAAGAAGCACATCTAACCTAAATGTGTAAACTCTGTACGTGCATAATAAGGTTGACAGCGATGATAATGTCACCCAACAGTCTCTTTATATAATCTACTTTTAAGATTCCTGTTTACATTCTGAAGCAGAATGAGAATATATTCTCTAATTTCCTTATATCAAGAAAAAATAGTCTTGCCATAGGATGAAAAGTTTCCAGTTTTGTAATTATCTCAATCCAGTGGGGAACCTTCGACTACCATGAGAAGTCCAACTAACATGGGGCACCTTGGTTGGTTCAATTGCTGAACTATTGTGAATTGTGCTGCTATAAACATTAATGTGACGTGTCACTGTAGTATGCTGCATTTAGGTTCTTTGGATATATACCAAGGAGTGAATCCATTTGTAGTTTTTTGAGGAATCTTCATACTGCATTCCAGAGTGGTAGTACCAGTTTGCAATCCCAACCAAGAGAGTGTAAGTGTACCCCATTCCCCACATCTTCATTGCTGTTCTCATTTGCATTTCTTTGTTGACATGTAACGAGAAGCATCTTTTCAAGTGCATATTGCCATCTGTATATCTTCTTTGCTAATATGTGTTAAGAGCTTTGATTCACTTTTTAATAGAATTATTTGTATTTTTATTAGATCTTAAGAGTTCTTTGTATATTTTGAACATAATATACATACATTAGATGTATCTTTTCCAAGTATTTCTCCCATTCTGAAGTTTGTTTCCTTTTTGACAGTTTCTTTTATAAAGTGGAAAAATAGTTTTAATTAAATTCAGTTAATTAATTCCTTCTTTCATGGATAGCACCTTTGATATTGTATGTAAAAAGTAATTGACAACCCAGTCAATGAAAACGTAGCTATCTAGATTTTCTCCTAGGCCACCTTCTAGGAGTTGTATATTTTTGCATTTTACATTTAGGCCTGTGGTTGTCTGTAGTTCGTTTTTACGAAGGCATGAATTTTGTGTCTAGACTCACTTTTATTTTTTGCATGTGAATTTTAATTTTTTTAAAAAAGTATCTCTTCTCTGCATCCTGTTGCCTTTTTCAAAATGCAGGTGACTACATTTATGTGGGGCTATTTCTGGATTCAGATCTACTTGTCTACTCTTCATCAGTGCCACTGATCACTGTAGCTATGTACTAAGTCTATAAGGAGGGGGACGTTCAAGTTTCTGTGTAGGACCGGTCCTCTGTAGGATTTGTGTAGATGTTTGTCAAGGTGAGAAAATTTCCCTTTATTCCTAGTTTACCTTGAATTTTTCATTTCTTTACTTAATATAGTCTTATTCAGAATGCCAGGGTTTTTTTTTTTGTTGTTGTTGTTCCGGTGTGAATTTTGGCAGATTGTGTCTTTTGAGGAATTGGCCCCATCTAATTATTTTGTAAGCATAAAAAACAGATTAAAAATAAAATTCTAAAAAAAATCCTAGAGTTTATATTTCTTATAGTTTGAGAGAGTTGACTATTTTTCCTGAAGTTCTAGAGCCTGAGCAGACATCAACTAAATGGTAAGTTTTTTAAAGGAGTCAGGACCATTTTCTCCTTATAGTCATTACTGTTACCTGTTTTTAATCTTGGAGCATCTTTCTAGGGTTGGAGAATATTAAGCATACTTATTAGTATTCTCACAACAAGTAAGCCTTTTAATTAATTGCAAACATTATTTCATGTCACTATAACTGTAGGGAATGAATTTATTTTTGGAGGGAAGAAGGTATGTACATATTAAGATAATAATGTGCTAAAAGGTAGTAAGGATATATGGACAGTATTTGAGCTATCATGGGGAATGCTGTGTGAACACAACAGATTAGAAAACATCCAAGAGTCATTAATTATGGTCCACATTGGGTGAGATTGGCAGGAACACAGCTTGTTCATCATTTATCTGCTTCTGGTGAAGAGAACAACTAGATGCATTTTGGTCCAGGCCCATTTTATGCCCTTGTGTAAGCACAGTTAATCACTAAGAGTTTTAACAGTTCAGCAGGGATTTTATACCAAAAGGCCTATTTTTCTGCCCTATATCATCTTCCTCAAGGATTAAAATTGACATTTCAAGATGCCAAAGGTCATCATGCACATTGATAGAAATAGCTTTTTAGTGTGACCTATCCTCAGACAAACTTGCCTGGGTTAGTGCTCATAATAAAGGCCAATGTTTTGATTGTTTGCAACAGGAGAATAGTTTAGCCAGGGACTTCCTGAACTGAAATGTCCAAACATATTGGATTTCTCAATTCCCATCTAGAGCATTAAATCAAGAGCATTCTCTAGAGAAAAATAAACTGACAGCTCCATCTCATCAATGCGGAACCAAATATCACAGTGCTCAATAGAGTAAAAGAAAACTTTTATTGATTTTTTTTTCATAGGGAACAAGAAAATAGGCTGATAATTCAGCTAGGGTTGTCAGTGAATATTTACAAAGGAAATGTGGCAAAATTTCCATTAAAAACATTAAATCAGAAGAGTGTAGAGCAAAAGTAACAAATAAGTATATACGATGTACTACATTTTATGAAGGGAATATGCTGTGAATAAATACAGGCTATGTTCTTATAAGATTTAGTTCATTTTCTCTATTCCCTCATTATGTATTATGGGGCTCCATGATTAATCTCTATGTATGACTACCACAGATCGTTGTAATCATCATTTACTTTTTCCTTGTAAAGAGATTATAGATTCTTTGAACATAGATATTTTAACTTTTTCTTTGTAAACTCAGCACATGGTATAGTATCTTGTATAAAATGTTATTAAAGAATAGATAAATACATCAATATGAAAATAATGGGTCAAAAAATAGCTTTGTGATGTGATGCCTGATTTTAGCTTCATCTAGTGTCTGAGTTTGGGCTATTGGGCTTAAATCTGGGGTATTCTTTTAATTCTGTGACCTTGAGAAATTAGGCCTGAGTGATGGTTCAGAGACATGGAACCTGAGTTTGGTTGCAATACTTATAGTCTGCATGAGGATCAAATGAGGCAATTCATCCAAAGTTGTTGGAAGACATCATGGTTCATTGCAATTGTTCAATGAATGTTAGTAATTAACATGTGCTTTTTTTTAAAAGGGAAAAAACAAAGTCATGTTATCATTGTATCTTCTATAGCACAGCTTTCCCTGTATAAAATAAAATAAAGGGATAAATGAATAAGTGAGCTTTATAGTTAAATCATTTGGCTTTGAATTCTAACTCTGCCACTTCTTGACAGTCAGAATGATTCTTAGGTTTCTCTAAGTAGTTCATAGAACACTGTCATATTATGATTAGTTTACCTGTTTGTTGTGAGAATTGAGTTAAGCAGAGCAGTAACAAAGTATGGAGTCATTTTCCTTTAGCTGACTCAATGTTCAGATTAGGTTAGCTTTACTGTGCAGAAATTATTATATCAGGGACACAAAAGAAATGAAGAAAAAGTGGGTCTGGTGATCAAGAATAATAAGAAAGTTACACAGATGTACAGTGTTGTATTGAGAAGAATGACTTGGTATTTTTTTTATTTATTATTTTTATTATTTTTCAAGTCATAAATATCATCCCCATTTTTTCAGGTGGATTGTTATTTCTGGAAAAATCTTTGGGTGGGATAAGAAGGTCACTTTTATGTCTGTGTGATAAGCCATTAGGAAAGAGATGCAAATAATTTTCCTTTATTTCTAAAGTATATTCCTTGGTGGGGAATACACAGTAGGAAATAAAGAATTGTTCATCAAGGGCTGATTTGTGTTTTATTACCCAGAGCTGCAGAGAAAAGATATGTCACATTGGCCAATATGCAAATACACTAACCAGCTAAAAGCAAGTAAAACCATGTGATGCTTAAAGCTCAGTCTAGTTTCCCTGTCACAAAATACTTAAAAATTAGTGTTTTAATCAATTTCCTAGATAAAAATAGACTTCGTTAAGGGTATGTGTAATTATGGGGTGCTCTGTTGTTATCCATTTATTGGATAAATGGAGCACAGAGAGAAGTAGAGATCTGGAAACTCCCTGAATAATTTGATCATTGTAGATAACAGATACTTATCTTCCTTTTCTGCACAGGAATCCTCATGCTGTGTCAGAATGTGATGCATGAAGCAATAGGCAATAGTTTTAATTGAGTACTTTCTGTTTCATAAATATGTCATCTGGACTACAAATTGGGAACATATTTAATGGAAAAATCATTCAGATTTAAGTAATATATCTCAGCAAGTAATTTGGGTGAAACCTGATTACTGAAGGTGTTTACTTCAACTTGATTATTGTTTATTATGTTATGTTACCAATTTATAATGATTTAAATACTAATGTTCTATGTTAATAAAGAATTTTATTACATTTCTTAATTTTACTAAATTAGCAAAACTAAAACATTTACAAGAAAATTTTCATGGCCATGCACCAAATAATGGGATGTAAGATTTCAAAATAAGATGAACAGAAACAATTTTGGGCCAGGAGTTTTTGTTTTTCTTTTGAGACATTAGAAAGCTTGTCTAGAAACTTTTAAGATGTCTTTTTTATAAATATTGAAATATGGGGATGAAATGTAAGTATTTTTTAATTTTTATTTTTTTATTAAGAGTATATAGAGATACAAATGAGAGGGAAACATTATCAGACCATCAATAACCAAAGTATATATACATACTTATCCAGGGGTAATGCTCAAACATGGATAACCACCTTGAGTTTCACCTGTTGCAGTTACCCCCAGAAGAACTCTTGCATAAAATGGGTATCTCGTGGAGGAATAACCTCTGCTTCTGAGATGGTTCGCCTATATTCCCACTCTCCAGTATCCTAGGAAATCTTCAAATA
>PVKS010011917.1:6332-55254 GCA_004027875.1 Aplodontia rufa | reverse complement strand
TCAAATTTTTAGTCATGCAAAACAATTTTAGGCTATTTGTTTTCACTTAAAAACAAATACTTCCCTATGCACACATAGAAGAAAATAAAATAGGAGACATTATATAAAAGAGAATCAAATAATACTTATAAACTTCAAGACTCCTACATCCTAATACAAACCAGTTCACGAAACTGGTCCTTCCTTTATATCTTAAATATTTGTTTTCCTTATGATGTTGCTGCAGATGGCAAGAGAAAAGGTTGGAGTAACACTTTGCTGTTTAAAAACACTTTATTATGTAATATACAGATCTTGGCTGGAACTGGATAATTTTTTTTTGAAACTTTAACTGGCTAGGTTCAATGAGCTCCTAGAAAATTCCCCATCAACTTGTGAATGTATCTCTCAGTGCGCCATACTATAGTCTTTTGGTGGTTAGTATGACACAAGAGATGGTATAAGATTGAAAATTTACTTTCTTATCACTATGCTTCATTAATTTTGTATCTGATATGTAACTTATATTACTTTTTTTAAAATATATGAATATTTGTGCTTGATATAGTAAATTGAGAGCTGCTTCAAGCATGTTACAAAACTAGTTATTAGGCTTAATAACAACTTTGGGGAGTTTTTTTCTAAAAATAATTCTTAGAAATGTTGAGGTAGAAAAAGAAATGTACTTTGATTTTACAGAAATTCTCTCCTGAATCAATAGTAATAACTAATTTATCTCATTGGAAAATTTCCTCAACTTTGGAACTCATGATTACATTATTCTTTTTGATCAAAATGGTATAAACAAGCCACTGGCAAGACACTCTGCAGGTTTTAGAATTCGAAACAGACTTTTGATCATTTGCCCGCAGGCCTATGTAATCTTTGTTCTACTAGGTTAAGTATTCTGTGTGCTGGTGTTGAAAATTAAAGAACCTGAAACACGTTCTACTATATTGCGCCCGTGATTCACAATACGCCCTTTTCTCCCCCATCTCCAGGCTCACGTATGCTACTCCGTGTTTCCCTCTGTTAAAAACATACCACTTCTCTGATAAACTGAAGCCCTGGGCGTTACCATTTTTAGAATACAGTCAAATGAGAACTTGTTTTGGAGATTAAACAGCACATAAATAAACTTATACCAAAGCTCAGCTCATTAGCATCTTATGCCTTTGAAACTATCAAGTGATTTGCTCTCTGAATTAGTCTCCTTCCCCACTAGAAGCCACGATGGGTGTGTGGGGGTTTCAATCACAACCAGTGCTGCATTCCCTCACAGAGGCTTCAACAACTTGGAGAAGCTGCAGACAAGCGGGGAGTCCTCATGATCATATAGGGTTAGGTTTTTCTCTTGTCCCTCGCTTCTCCATTTTGGTAGCCTATGTTCTCAAAATCCTGAATTATGTTTCTACTGAACCTTGAACTGACCTTCCTAAAAATTTCAGAGAAGTGAATGCATTATGTATTGGGTGAATGGGACTACCCAGGGGGAGACAGTTAAACGTAACTTCACATTTGCTTGACTGCTAAAAATTGAGCTTCCAGCGCTCCCCTCACTGTAGGAAGATACCTACACATGATCATAAAACACTGAGAAGCAGATTATTTGAAAACCCCAGCTGGAATATTGCTATATAGACATATTTTGTTGCCATCTTTCATTTTTTTTCTTTTTTTGTTAATGAAGCAGAAATCTTGGTCTTTGGTGAGAGGTCGAAAGTTCTTTGCCCCACTCCCATTCTCCATTGCTTAACTCTAAGTGGGTATTGCTGAGAACACAGAAAATGGTAAACCAGAGCCAAGACATGGTTTCTCATTAACATCTTTGAAAGAAGGCAGAGGGGAGAAGGAGGGAAAACTAGAAGAAAGCAGTAATAAGATAATTTTAATTATCTAGATTTTCATATGGAAGTGGTGAGTAAATTCCCTCAAGAGGCAATGATGGGGCAAATATTATATATCTTAAAGACAGAATCAATACTGATGGACTGCTGCTAATGCACTAGACTACGGCATTAGCACAGTCAGCCTGAGTTACCTGGGTGCCACCTGATTGGTCAATATTAAGGTCAGGCTTGTGTTCGGCAGGTGCGAAACCTGTTGTTTACTTAACAATGTTGGCAGCAGCTGTTGCTGCTTGTGCTGTTTCAAAGCAATTAAAGAGTGTGCTGTTTATTAGGAGGTTGCCAGGTGCTGGCTGCCCTCTGTGCGGTGACAGGCGGGGCAAAATTTCATGGAAACACCTGCCAGCCTTCAAGAAAGACCTGTGCTAACTGGTTATTATGTACATAGCGTTCAATCTTTTGTGAATTTAGCTGACAGAGCAGAAAGCATAGCTGCCACATCCTCCACCGGGGGATGCAGGCACATGGTATGTAAGCACTATCTGACTTGCCACCGTGGGCAAGCAGAGTTCAGATATGAGGATTCTGTGCTTTACACTTATCAACTGTATTTGGAGGACACAGAAAACACCCTAAGTACAAAATAAGTGTTATTTAGAGATACAAATGTTATTAATCAATTATAGAACAAATTCATAAAACTATAAATATTATCAGTTTTCTGCTCATGCTGAAGAATTCCTTTCCCCTTAGCTAAAATTTTATTCTTGTTAGAAGTAGACTTCTATAATTCCTTTATACTCATAGTAGAAATGATATAAATGAAAAGAATCACCATAACTTTTGGATTTATGGATGCTCCTTGGCTTATGATGGGGTTACGTCCAGATAGGCCCATTAAAAATTGAAAATATCATAGGTTGAAAATGTGTTTAATGTTCCAAACCCATCAAATATCATGACTTTTCCCAGCCTAGCTTAAATGTGTACTTACCTCACTCTACATTGCTGGTGTATTCTACCACATATTGCTAACCCAGAAAAAGATCAAAATTCAAAATTCCAGTAGATTTTTCCATTGAAAGCATATCACATCTGTACCATTGTAAAGTTTAAAAAAAATCATGAGCTGGAACACACTGTAAGTCAGGGACTGATTTTTTTTTTTTAACATGTATGTGACTTGGAATCTTTAGTTGCTCCTTCACAGGCAGCTGAAAACTCCTTGTGGAATAAATAAAAGCCTAGAGATTTTTCAAAGGTAAGATCACATTTTTTCTTTGAAAGAGCAACAGGAAGCTGGAGTGGTGGCTCAGAGGTTATGGTGCTTGCCTGGCATGCACAAGTACACAGGTTCAAACCCTAGCACCCACGTACACAACTGTCAGAGCAACTAAAGCCATGTGTAAAACTCAATAAAAATTGATTCTCTCTCTCTCTCTCACTGTCCTTCTCTCTTGAGAAATAAAAAAAGAGTGACAGAGAGAGAAATAATCACTTTTTTATTTAGTTTTTCATGTAACTTTCGTTGCTCTGAGACCTCGTTGTGTATGTGGAGCTGAGGTTTGAACTCACATCCTCACACATGCCAGGCATGCGCCATGACCACTGAGCCACCATTCTAGCCCTAAGATCACACTTTTTTTCTCTTTGGTAAAACAATCTCAGATAAACTCAAGAGATATGTATAGACTTAATTTTAAAACACTCCTACCCATCTACCAGGATAAATTCTTCCATCCAGTGCAGTGTGGAACCTCAATAGGGAGTTCTGAGGGTGATCTCTTGGAGCTATGTCCTTGCCTTTTCCAGCTTTCCTTGAAAAGATGCCTGTCACAGGCGAGGGAGCCATACAGAACTAACGGTTTGGAGTATCTTCAACTTACCCCTAATGCCTCCCTCCCTTTCCCCCATTTTCTTTCCAGTACTAACAGCTGTCCCCCAATACATTCAAAGACTAATTTATGAGTTGGAGAGGTTGCTCACTGGTTGAGCGCTTGCCTGGCATGCATGAGGTCCCTGGTTCGATTGCCAACAACACATACACAAATAAAGAAAAGACAAAAACCAGATGAAAAAAAGAACTTTCTCTCTAAAACAAACAAACAAAAAAACCCCTTATTTATCCTAAAGCATCTCGTGTGTTACTTGTCCCAACAATGTTTAAAATTTAGGATAAAATAATAAATGTTAGTCAAAGGGAAATACAGAAAGCCAAATTTTGAAATATTAAGGACAGCACAGAGAGAGGAGGTATTTGGGAAGCTTCGGCATTCCTGATTGATGGCTGACCCTTTCATATCAATGCTTGATAAAGCTCACAAGTCTTTCTCTTGAGAGGCTGGGTGCTGCAACCAGTAGCGACTTGAACCCTGGGTCAGCCACTTGCCAACTGCGGCAGTCTTCTTGAACCTCTGCTCTGTCGTGTGTGGAATGGAGATCACATAAGTACCATCGACAGAAAGGTGTTCAGGGAATTTCAATTAAATGGCAGTATATGAAAATGTCTAGGATGGCCGTGGTCACTAATGAAGCAGGGCAGGACGTGATTTTCTTGCTTTGGCTGGATTCGAATCAAGGTGAAGTCCCCGCAGCAGACAAAGCTCACTCTAAGAGCACCCTCGCCGGCCCACCTTCACTGAGGTGGAAAATAGCCACATGCTGGCATTTAGACTTGTAGGGGAACACTCAGCATATGATTTATTACTTTCTGTGGAAAAAAAGTTGTGTGAAATGTGGATCTTTGCTCCTCTCCTCCTCATCTTTCAAAGTAATAGTTCATAACCATGTGATTTAATGCTCATGAAACTCAAAGTTAGTTTTATTAAGTATATCAAGCCTCACGGAACCTTCAACTTCCCATTTCCTCTGCCACAAACTTTCATTAATGTTCACCATTGTAATTAAGGTGGCATTTAAAAACTGTCAAAAAAATAATTCAGAGACCATTATACCTGAGGGAAAATGTGCTGCCGTCTCCACATTTCTGCTAAGAGTCTACCTTGCCTCCATCAAAAATTCTTTTAAACCATGTTGAGAAGCAGACTTCTTTAATCAGGAAAAGTACCAGGTGGCAAATATATATTTTACATAAAGTAGCACTGACCTTTTGCCGTTGCTGAATGCAGAAAGAGAAGTTTAAAAGGATGTGGAGTAGAAGCAGATTGAATTCCTGTAGGGAAAGGAAGTTTTCTCCTGTGACAGTCTGAAGGTGTAGCCCTCATGGATGCCATAAGAAGTTAGTATTATCCAGCAGAGATACAGGACAGTTGGCCTGTGGGAAAAGCAGGACTGAGTTTTTATAGGAAGCAACATAGAATAGAAGTGATAGGAAGGAGTGAGGAAGAAAAAGAATGATAAACTATACCCTGAACAGGAATATCAGAAAGTATGGAACACAAAAGTCAGAGAAAAAAATGGGGAAACTATATATTTAGAAAACTTCTTAAGTACTTTTGAGATGCTAAACAGCTCCCATATAGGCTTGTAAAACTAAAAGCTAAAATAAATAATAGAAATGAAATAAATTCAAAATCACTCTTCATTTATTTCAAGTTTTAAACAATCAATGATGTGGGCTTGGCATATATGACTTTTTTTTTTAGGTCCAAGAAAATGTTTTATTAGATATTAGTGTATTCATTGTTATACCAACACAGCTACACAATGTATTTTTTTAGTATTTATTTATGGAGGAAGGAGCCCACAAAAATCATTACATAGCCTTGTACATCCTTCAACAGATTTCTTGCACAGGGAACACTGTAAGTTTGGTAAATCTTCTATCTCTATTCCCCTCCTGGAAGTTCACAATTAAAGGCTCACAGAAGCCCTCTGATTTAAAAACAAAAGCAAAAACCTGTACAATTTAGTTTACTCTAGAATTCTCCAGATTTAGTTGAACCTAGAACCTTTCTTTCCTTGCACAGGACGACTTTTTCCAGAACCAGTGATATGTGGGAGAACTTAGGAAACACTTGACTTCCTATAATATTAAGATTCGACATTGACCAAGAGGGTCTATATCGGAAATCTCTTAATCACTTTTTTGGTAGATTATATATGGCATATTTTTAAGAGTTTACTTCATTGTTGCCGTTTTGCTGCAGGTAGTTTCCCTGCTACTGGAAGGCAAGGATTCTGAGTGTGAACTGGAATCTACAGTATAGTCGGGAACAGGATGGTCGAAGATTGAAAGGGCAAATTGGGTCAAACAATCCAGCTTCAATCTCTTGCAATTCTAGTGGTGTGCTTTGGGCAAATTATGTACCCTCTGTATTTATCAGTTATATCTTTTTTTTTTTTAAGAGAGAGGGACAATGAGAGAGAGAGAGAAAGAAAATGAATTTTTATGTAGGTTTTCATGTTCTTTTCATTGCTCCGTCACTTAGTTGGGTACATAGTGCTGGAGTTTGAACCCGTATCTTTGTGCATGTCAGGCAAGTGCCCTAACCACCAAGCCACTGCTCCAGCCCCATCAGTTATGTCTTTAGTTAAATGTTACACTCATATGCTCACTGAAAAGATTAAATAGATAATGGAGGTAAACTGTTTTAAACAGGGCCCAGTTCTCAGTAACTAAGCATTAATTGCTAACTATTGTTGATTTCTATTAAGCTTAGATCTTTAACTCTTTTAACACATGCAGAATGTAGAAATTATTTCTAAAAAATGCACAGCACACAGTCCTTTATTTTCTTTCTTATTCTCTGATCCCCAGAATACTTTTTTTTTTTTAGTAAAATTAAAAAAAATTTACATTATGGGGCTGGAGTGGTAGCTTGGCAGTTGCGGTAGCTTGGCAGTTACGGTGCTTGCCTGACGTGTAAGTATGTGAGTTCGAACCCCAGCACCACGTACACAACAAGGTCTCAGAGCAATAAGCCTCATGAAAAACTAAATAAAAATTGTTTCTCTCTTTCTCTCTCTTACAAAAAAATTACGTTACAAATATACAGTCTCAGAGTGTTTTTTCCTAATGTTTTAACTGATGAAGATGAAAATTAAATTTACATTAGAGTGTTAACATTCTTAAAATTTAGGGATTTCCAGGTCAGGTCAATAAAGGAATATAAACAATGCTGAAAAGAGTGATTATCAAAATTAAAAGTGATATCAATGATTATGGACATGTGTGCATGGGTAAAAAAGAACAACTAATTAGTAAATACACATATATCACCACATCATAAAGCTGTTACCATCAACGTC
Source organism: Aplodontia rufa (assembly GCA_004027875.1). Taxonomy (NCBI): domain Eukaryota; kingdom Metazoa; phylum Chordata; class Mammalia; order Rodentia; family Aplodontiidae; genus Aplodontia; species Aplodontia rufa. The sequence continues at coordinate 48,217 of PVKS010011917.1, read as the reverse complement.
AGCTTATATAGCTTTGATTAGAGAAGAAATAATTAAAATTGTGTCAACAAATATAAAAAGGGTAAATTTCTATATAATTATCAAAGAATTTTGCATTAAGATGAGACTGTGAGGGGCAGGATATTGGTCAAATTATATTGTTATATTGTGTGCATGTATGAATATGTAACAACAAATCCCATTATTATGTACAACTATAAAACACCAATAAAATGTGGAAAAAAGATGAGAATGTGATCTGCTAGAGGCACTGCTATATTTTATTTGTAATCTATGGAAGAAAACTAGGCCCAGGGGCCTGAGTATTTTTCTGGCTGGCAGAATAGCCCACATAATTTATCTATTGATACACAAGACTGGTCAGTTCATCTTCAACTTAAATAGAAATACTACATTTCCTGTAACAGATGTATTCTATAGACTAAATTAAAAACTCAACATTTGTATGCATTTTAGAGATATTCAATATCCTAGGAAAAACAAACATCAAACTCACTCATAATTCCCACTGAGGCTCTGCTGAAGACTAGTGCTCCTTTTTCAGTATCACAAATAAGCCACAGCAAGAGAAAGAGCAATGAGAAATTTAAATAGAACACTTCTCCTCTGTCCTATCTTTTACCAGGCATTTGGTTTACTCTGAGTTTCTGGTCCATAATATAAACATTCTAACCCTTCTATCATAAGTTTTTGAAATGTCAACGAACTGACAAGTAACATTTTCCTCATAAGCTGATAAGATATTTTTGTGACCTATGGTTTTAGCTTTATCAAGACTGCATTGAAATTTTAAGGTTATAATTTCAACTTCCAAAATGTGACCATTAAATCCTTACAAAATTGTAAATGTGATGTAATCACTCACGTATGTGTCCAACAATCTAAGGAAATCTCTGTCCTTTTCCTAGACATACCCAAAGGATGGAATCAATGCAAAGAGTTTACAGTTTTGGATCAAAAGCTAACATGGGGAAGAGCCTCTTTAAGATTTATTAACCAACCATGATAAAAGTGAGCTTTTTTACAGATAGCGGATTCCCTGCCTGTGAATGACCTGTTCACTTTGTGATATTCATGAAATTAATTAAAAAGAAACTCATTAGGCTTTTCATCAGGGTGTGATAAAACCTTCCCAGGAATTTCTTTTTTAAGATATCAGGTTCCTGAGTTGCTAAAGCATGATTTTATCCACCTGTTCTATTATTGTGTACAGATTTTTGAGTCTCTCTCCTTTAGCAAGTCTGTGGCAATGAATTTTAAGGGAGAAAAATGGCTTCATTACATTCACTTTGAGTCAATCTTCCTGCCTAGTCCTCTCATTTTTGTCTCTTATCTTTCCTCATTGGTTTCCTCTCCTTGCCTGTGTTACTAATATACATAAAGTATAAGCATTTTAGAGGTGGGAAAAATGACATTCCATGCATATATTATTTTTGTAAAAGAATCAAACAGTAAAAAAAATAAGCAAATTCCAACTTTTTGTTGGTTTGTTGTATCTCCTTCAAACTGAACCTCTCTTTCTCAGTGTAACCTTCACAAAAAGGTTGATGCTATCACTTGGATCTAGAATATCCCCCAAAGTCTCATGTGTTTAGAGGTGGGGTTTGGGGAACTGATTTGATCTTGAGAGTTCAGGTCTCACCAGTGCATTAATCCATTGATGGCTGTCCGGTCCCAGCCGGCAGGAACTGGAGAGCTCTCAATCGGCGGTTGACTGGGAATGAAGTAGACCCACTGATCCTGAGTTCTCCAACACTTTATTTCCTCCCTCTCTCTGGAGGCAAAGTTATTCTTTCTCCTCTCACTAGAGGCAAGGCTTTTTACATCTCCTATCTCTCGAGTCCCTGTTTCTACTGCCGAGGTTTTTCTTCTTCCTCTTACTAGAGTCTTCTACCTCTCACTAGAGTCTTCTACCTTTCTCTCTCCATACACTTGGTATTTATTTGTTACAACAACCAATAGGGACACAGTGCAAACATATTCAACCAATTACAACAATAGAGTGGCCAAATAGCTTAGTCATGAGGTCAGGCAGTTTGCTAATTATTCGGGAAGTTACAAGCCAGCTGGGCCTCTTAGAGAGTTGTTTACCACTAATTCTTTTACAAGCCAGCTGGGCCTCTTACAGAGTTGTTTACCACTAATTCTTTTCTCTGACATCTGGCCAGGTGTCATGTTGGCCTTAGTCTCCAACAATGGCTAATAGCATATGGGGACATGGGACCTCGTTGGAGGAAATAGGTTACTGGAAGTGTGCCCTGGACAGGTTCAGCTTCTCCCCTCCTGCTCCCTGCTCTCCTTCCTGGCTGCCATGAGCTGAGTGGTGTTCTTTCTGCCATGATATTCTACCTCATCTCAGACTCAGAGCAATGAGTTCAGCTAACCATGGACTGAAGCCTTGGAAACCATGAGCTAAAATAAATCTTTCCTCCTCCAAGTTTTTCTTCTCAGGTATTTTGTCACAGCTATGAAAAACTGACTGACAGTTGACATGTAAACATTTTGTTCAAAAAAAAAAAAAGCCCTGAGCACAAACTTCCTCAGAGAAGAACACCTGAATAGAAAAAACCAAACAACAGTTGAGGAATTGCTGGAGGTTCAGAGTAGACCCATTTGAGAATCAAGAACCCTTGAGCACTTAAGGTTTAGGGACACCCTATGCTTTTGTGAGTTTTACCTCCAGAAGTCCTACCTGACTCTCACAGTAAACATCAGAAGAATCCCCTTGTGCCTATGGAAAGGAGAGGAGGAAGTGGTCATACTTACACACACCTGCAACACTCTCTTTTTAACTAAGCCTGTCTTCAAGAGAGTCTATCTGACCTGGGGCAATAGAAATACCCAACTCCTGTCCCCTTTAGTCTTTCTGTCTCATCTAAGGGGGGGAAATACTGAGACACATTGATGAGGGTCACACAGTAGGGCTGCAGGTTCGCTGAAAGATTGAGACCTAACACAAGACCACAGAATGCTCTGTTCTCCTTATGCCTTACCACCATAGCACTGGGGTTCTTTCTGTATGACAACAGGGATGTAAAATAAGAAGAAAACTACCACTGTCAAACTTTATTAAGAAGTTTTTAGGGAAAAGTAAAAGTCAACAGCAGAGAAAAAAACAAGGACATCAGAGAATATTTCTACTCTGATGCACAGAACTACAATAAATAGTAAACATAGCCTAACTGGTAGCCAGATAAGTATTAAATCTTGCACTATGGACATATGCACTTCAGTTCCTCTTACTGTGTACATTATGTCTGGATTTCAATTAAAAATTATAAGACATACTAAAAGGCAAAAACACAGTTTGAAGACACAGTGAAAACGTAAGATTCAGAGATGTAGCAATGATCATACCAGGAATTTCAAACAACTGTGATTAACATGCCAAGGACTGTAATGGAAAAAAGTGGACAACATATAAGAACAGATGATAATTTAAGCAGAGAAATAAATCAAAAGGAAGTGCTGGAAATAAAAGTTTCCACTGTAACGTAAGTAAAAAACGCTCCCTATGGACTCACCAATGGACTTGACATGACCAAAGAAAAGATTCTCTGAGCTTGAAGAAATGCCAGTAGACATTTCAAAACTGAAATGCAGAGAGAAAAAGGAATTAAAAACATGAAACAAAACAGTTGAGAACTATTAGATAATTACAAAAAGTATAAATAAATATATTGGGACTATCAGAGGGAGAAGAAAGAGAAAGGAAGAGCAAGTGATGTGGGGTTTTTGAGTTGAAGCTGGATTCTCTGCTTCTGCTGGTAAATGGAGTCTGGGCCAACTACCGATTCTAGCAGCCAAAATAGCCCATTTCTAGTGTTTGCAGCTATTCCCAGTTAAAACTGGGAATTTGGGCTGGTTACAGATCTCTGCAGCCCAAATAGTGTTAGCAGCTACTCAGCTAAGAGCTGGGATTTCCCTGCTACTGTTGAACAGTGCTTTGTAGCTCTTGGTATGGTGGAAATTCACCCCAGGAATTCAGCACCAATCTTCTGGGTTCTTGTCTCACGAATTTAAAGAATAAAACCCATGGGCAACCACAGAAGGGAAGAGTAAAAGGAGCAGGATTTATTTAAGGAAGAAGCGCAGACTCCGCAAGGTGGAGAGGTACCTGGAAGCAGGACACCATCTAATGTAGGTTAGGCCAGGGATTATTTTGGTTTGGGTATGAGCCTTGATTAAGATGCACATAAACCAGGCATTGAGAAAAGCATTGAAACTAGTCATCAGCATCATTGGCTAAAATCTATGTAAAACAGGCATTGAAACTGAGCACCAACATCATTGGTTAAAGTTTTAAACAAGTGGCAAAGTCTTTCTAGTGCCTGGCTGCATCTACTCCCACTTCTTAGTTTTCCTGCCTCTGGGACAAAGGAATTGCTCCCACAGGTGAGCCTCTCGGTCTTTTTGCATATGAAGGCCCTAAGCACACCTGTCAATCACTCTACTGGCTAGCTTCTAGGTGTGGTTGAATGCGGCCCATGGTCTTGACTACCTAGTCATTTTACTATCTCTCCTAAAACTGTCTCACAAAGAATATCATATTCAAACTGCAGAACTTTAAACACAAATATCTCAAAAGAAACCATGGGGTGGAGCATAACACCTTTCATATAAAGATTGCAATTTTTTTTTAAAGAGAGAAGGACAGTGAGAGACAGAGAGACAGAGAGAATCAATTTTTATTGAGTTTTTATCACATGGCTTTCTTTGCTCTGACAAAGAAAGTTGTGTACGTGGGTGCTGGGGTTTGAACTTGTGTACTTGTGCATGCAGGGCAAGTGCCATAACCACTGAGCCACCGCTCCAGCCCCAAGGACTGCAATCTTGTAATAAGAATTACATCATATATTTCTTCAGAAAACCCACACAAAGAAAATAGTGTAAATTATTATTAAGGTGTTGGAAGAAAAAATAGAGAGAGAAACCAACCTAGAATTTATCCTTCAGAAGTGAAGAAGAAATACAACTTTCTAATACACACACACAGAGACACAGACACATGCACACACACAAAAGAGGAACTTTGTCACCAGTAAAAAAAACCAATGACAACAACGTAGAAACAGTAAAAGCATGGTGGATATTAGTCTGACCATATCAGTAAGCACTTTAAATGTTAATAGTCTGAATGCACCAGTTAAAAGACAAAGTGTCAGAGTAGGTAAAGAAAAAAAAAAGCCCTAATTAGATGTTTTCTAAAAGAAAATCACTTTAAATATAAAGACACAGCTAGATTAAAGGGGTAAAAATACGCGTACAATGCTAACACTGACAAAAAGCTGTAATAACCATATTAATTTCAGATAAAACTGACTGGGGAGCAAAGGAAATTATTAGGAACAAAGAGGGTCAATAAATAGTGATAAGAAGGTCAATGCTCTAAGAAGACATAGCAGTCCTTGATGCACACATGCCTAACAACGACTGTCAAAATTTGTGATGCAAAAAAAAAAAAAGAAAGATAGAATTCCACCACTCAGGATTTCTTTTTAAGACCAGATTGGGAATCGTAAAATGTGTTTGAAAATGGTAAAGAAAACAAACACATTATTTAAATAATAAAAATTTTAAATATAAGATAAAAAAGATAGAACTACAAAGAGAAAGTATAAACAGAAATAAACATAAGCTATAATGCTGTCCATTGTTGCGTTTGGAGACCTCAATACCACTCTGTCAGTAATTGACGTGAGCAGCAGGAAAAACTCAGATGAACATTGTTTAAGGGAGGAATATCAATTAATTGTGTCTAACTGACTTCTCTAAAGTGCACCATCCAACAGCAGCAGACTACATATTCTTCTCAAGCTCAAAAAGAATATTCATCAAGATAGACCATATCCTGAACCACACACATACAAAAAATACTTTAAAATTTTAAAATTGTGCACACACACACAAACACATATACAAAGTTTGTTCTCAGACCATTGTGGAATTAAACTAGATGTCAATAACCGCAGGAGTTGAAAAAGCTCAAAATATTCGGAAATTATGTAAAATACTTATAAATAATATATTAGTAAAAAAAAGTCAAAATAAATTAAAAAATATTTTGAACCGAAAAAAAGGGGGGGGACACAATTTATCAAAATTTGGGATTCTTAGAAGGAAATTTATTAGAAAAGAAAGATCTAAAGTAGAATAATTAATCTTCAATCAGGGGAAAAAAGAAGAAAAGCAAATTAAACCTAAACTAAACATGAAAAAATAATAAAAAGAGCAGGAATTTGAAATGTTAAAGCAATAGAGAAAAATCAACTAAAACATGAACTGTTTATTTGAAAAGATCAATAAATTTGATAATATATCTCTAGGTTAACTAAGAAAAAAGTCACAAGTTTCTAACAAAAGTGGAGCCATCACTATTGATCTTGTGTACATTAAAATACTTTGAATAACTCTATTTGTACGAATCTGATAACCTAGATGAGAGGAACAAATCCATTGAAAGACAACTTACCAAAACTCTCCACGGAGAACTAGATAATCAGAATAGGTCTAAATCAACTTCACAATTGAATCTGTAATTAATAACTTTATAAAGTAGAAAGGACCAGACCCATATGGTACAAACAAATATTTAAGGAAGCATTCATAGCAATTTTCTACATTCTCATCCAGAATATATAAGCAGAGAGAATATTTCCTAACTCATTCTATGAGTTCAGCATTATCTTAGTACCAAAACCAGGCCAAGATATTATAAGAAAGGCAGACTACAAACTAACAACTCTCTTGGACACAGATGCAAAAATAATCAAGCTGCTATAACACAAAACCAATGCCGATATCTTGTGAACAATAGAAATTTTTTTCTTGCCATTCTGGGAACTGGTAAGTCCCAGATTGAAGCACCAGCAGATTTGGTGTTTGGTGGGGATGGTTATTTGGCTTTTATTTGTCAAACCACAGAACTAAAAGCTTCTTATAAATAGTGCCGTCCAGCCATACCTTCGCAGGATAGAAAGGGTGGATAAGCTCCCTTGTGTTTTATATGAGCACTAGTCTGTTTCACGAGAACCCTATCCTCACACCCCAATCACCTCTCAAAAGGCCCCACCTCCCAGTACCATAACCTTAAGGTTAAGATTTCAATTCATGAATTTTGAGATGACACAAAGATTTATGCCACAGCAGATGATGTTTTATGGTACACGATGGCAATAAATAGTGTGTTTAGTCATTTCATGCCAGTAGGCAGTCTGACAGTAGCCTGCTGGAAAAGGAAGGAAAATCCACATCTAGATAACATATTAATTTTCACTGTGGGGTTGCAACCACCAACAGAAGTGTTGTGAAGCAGGCAGAAGGACAGGGGAAAAGAGCCTAATCCCCCTTTCCTTTCAACTCTCCATCTCTCTTGTGTCCCATATTAGTCAAACCCACATGAAAAACAGTATGTAGGAATGTCAGTCTGCACAGAGCAATGCAGAAAAAGGGAAAATGGTTCAGGAGGGCTGGAAAACTAAGAATAGCCAAGCACATTCATATCTTTATAGTCATCTGCTTCCATCGATGCTATATACTGCATTATGAATTTCTACTTTTCAGTCTCCAGTCCTGCACTGGAACCAGTAAAAATATAACTGCAAAGAGGAAAATGGTATGAATTGTGTGCACAAATGAAGGTGGAAAAACACATTTTGACTGTCAATAAGCATGTGACCAATTGGAGCTGACAATAAAAAATATAAATATATCCTTCATGTAAAAAGAAGTGTTATCATGGATCCAGTAAGGTTATTGACACTTACTGCAACTCTCAGAATAACGAAGTTCTAGAATGCAAGTGGTTATTGTGAATGGGAAATGTATTCTATTCACAATCAAATGAAATGAGGTGGGCCCACCGCCAGAGAATATTCTTTGATTGTACTCTTATTTTATTGCCCTAAATTTAGCTAGCTAAATTTTGTTATGTATCATCCTCTTAAGTTTTGGAAGTGAAATAGTTGGCATTTGTCATAAAATCTCATTTTCATTGCAGAGATATTATAAGGCTCTATAATTACTCTCATGGAAAGCAGTCTATTTTTTTATACAATATACTTAGCATATTGTGATGTCCCAAATTATATTATCAACATGTTGCCGTGGCTGAATCCAGACATGATTAGGAACAACTATGATTAGGATGAGGTTTGTCCCTCTGGGGTCCATGTGTTGGGGGTTAGTGCCCAGCCTGGCAGTATAGGGACATCTTGTAGACCTTTAAGATGTGGGTCCTACTGAGAGGTCCTTGGATTAGTGGGGTTTGCTCTCAAAAAGGATTAAGGTATTTCGGTGGGACCCTGGCTAGTTCTCTTGAGACAATTATTCTAAAGGCCTGATTTTTGACTTCCTTCTTGTCAGTGTGATTTCTCTTTCTTGTGTCCTCCTCCATCTGCTTTAGGTCCCTGGCCAGATCCCATGCCATGCTTTTTGGACTCTCAAACTGAAAGCTGTAAGCTAAAAAAAAAAAAAACAATTCTTTTTTTTAATGAAGATAACCTGCCTCAAGTATTTTGTTTTAGCAATTAAAAAATGGACTAATACAGGAAACGTGATGACAGGAAGTGGGAAGGACTGTCACTTACAAGTTGCCAGCAATTCTTCCCTAGAGTTAGTGACTTATCAGGGGCAGATATTTATTTGGTGTTAGGGAAACTCCAGGAATTAACCCTTTAGTTACACAAATATAAAATATATATCTGCATATTATAAGGAAGAATGTTGTTTCTAACACAACCTTAATACAACTCTTAAATATTTATCTAAATAAAATATTCTTTTTCTGGTGCTAGGGATTATATCCAAGGGCTCACGCATGTTAAGCAAAAACCTCACCACTGAGCTACATCCACAGGTCATTTATTTATTTGTTTATTTGAAGCAGTGTCTTGATAAGTTGCAAAGGCTGACCTGTATTTGGAGTCCTCCTTCCTCGGCCTCCCCAGTTGCTGTGATTAGAAGTGTGCACACCACGTCTGGCCAGTAAGATGTTTTTGAGGTTTATTAGTCAAGGCCATATTCTTCCCTATCACAAATTCCTAAAATAATTTTAAAATAATAAAAATTCTTTATATGTTGAAATGATTTTAATCTTAGAGAAAAGTTGCAAAATAGTACATTTACTGTGTGCCCTTCAATCAGTTTCCCTAACATCTTGTGCAATCATAGCACAAGTATAAAAACTAAGAAGTGCACATTGGTTTAATGCTACTACCTTACAGACTTAATTTGCATTTACCAGTTTCTTCACTAACATTCTTTCCTTTTTTTTTCCAGTCTCCAATATAAGAAATCCAATATTGCATTTAGTTGTCATGCCTACTTAATTTTCTACAATGTTGGACAGTTTCTCAGTCCTGATATCTTTGAAGAGTACAGGCCAGTTTTTGTTTTAATACAATGTACTTCATTTTGAGATTGATGTATTCTAATGATCAGATTGAGGTTATGCATTATCAGCAATAGTGTCAGAGGTGATGTAACTCTCTCTGTTTCATCACATTGTAGCCCTACAATGTGTTGATATTTGGGGTTGATATCTCTTATCAAAGGTGATGTTGACCTTGACCACTAGATGAAGGTCGTGTAAGATTTTCTGCTTCTCCATTTGCCACTATGTGAATATACTTCCTTCTCAAGTTGTTCTCCTATTTGTGGCTCTTCATTGTTACTGTGTTCTGACTCTGACTTTCTATTTCTTTTATTCCTTTTACATTTATTAACTGGCCTGCTGATGGACCTTAGTAGAGACTGAACGTTTAGTCATGGGCCATTAAGTTATGATGTTATTTGGCATATGTGATTAAGGCTAAGCAAGCCCTAATGTCATAAGTAAGTTACATCAAAAAGTGGCCACAAAATGTCCATTCCTGCAATTCTGCATTCTATCACCTGGCCTACCTCTATGGTCTCGTGGGGTGTTCTCTCCCCTGTAATCACTGGACACGGAGAGAGAAGACTCAGGTCCCGTTTACTCCTGGTTTGCAGGTAACAACTGAAGTAGCTGCAACACTTCAGTCTCATCCTGGGACACGCTTGGGGAACAGTGAAGAAAAGAACTCCATCCTGAGGGCAGAAATATGGTGTCCCAGGTTTGTCCACTTTATTTGGAAGGAGAAATGGTCAGATGTGATTATATGCTGATTCATGGACTATGACCAATGGCTTAGCTGGATAGTCAGTGACCTTGATGGATCATGATTGGAAAAGTACTAACAAAGAACTCTGGGGAAGAGATATATAAATACAGTTTTCAGAATGGACAAAAATCATGAAGTGATTGGTGTCCCATGTGAAAACACATCAAGAAATAAACTCAACAGAGGAGGATTTTAATAGTTAATGGGATGATTCACTATGTGGATGCCAGTCAGCTCCTGTATTTCTTAACTTTTCACTGCTGTGACCAAATAACCTAATAAGAACAACTTAGATAAAGAAAAGTTTATTTGGGCTCACAATTTCAGAGGTTAAGTCCACAGTCAGCTGACTCCTTTGATCTGAATCTGAGGTGAGGTGGAGCATCATGGTGGAAGGGCATGAAGGAAAGATGCTCAATTCATCACAGCCAGGAAGGTCGGGTGGAGAATGAATGTGAGGAATTTGAGTGAGAGACAAGGTTTAATCCCAAGGGCATGCACCCAGCGACTTACTTCCTCTAGTCGCACATCACCTGCTCAAAGTTACTGCTCGGTAGTCCATTCAAATGATTAAGTGGTAAAGTGGATTAATCCACTTTAAAAAAGTCTCACATCTGAATCTTCCTGCATTGGGGGGATCATGCTTTCAAAATATGAGCTTTGGAGTCATTACTAGATCTAAACCACAACAACCCCTTTCTCTAGTAAACCTGCTATCATACAATGGATTCATGAATAAACTGGCCATGGCAGCAGGGTAGAGGTGATACAGGCTCAGCAATATGGACTGTGGCCACCTCTGAGTGCCAATCTGCCAGCAGCAGAGATCAACACTGACTCTCTGGTATGGCACAGATCCCATGGTGATCAGTCAACTCCCTGGTGCCAGGTTATTGTCATGGGACCTCTACCACCACGAAAGGGACAGCATTTTGTTCTCACTGGAATAAACGCTTACTTTGAATGAAGATTTGTCATTTCTTTCTTTCTTTCTTTCTTTTTTTTTAAAGATGAAGACTTTATCACCTTTGCAAAAGGTGTTAAGACTATTGCACTAGTGGGGAGAGATGAGCCTCAACTCCAAATACCACAAAGTCACCTGGAAATTTAAAGTCAAGGAGCAGAGATGGGGGAATCGGCAGGAGGAAAATATCTAAGAGGGACATTAAGGAGAGGGGATTTCTGCTAAACTGACTTAATCAGATTCTTGCTGAGGCCAGGCCAGGGTGATCTGAATGCAAGGGTGTGGGGATTTATTTTATTCTATTTTTTAAATAAATTTATTTGTTGAACAATCAAACATGCTTCTAATGAAACTATGTAATACATGATTTGTCATTTCTTCATGTAGTGTTTCTGTCAAAAATAGTGTGGAATACCTTATCCACCATCAAGGTAACCACAGCATTGCTTCTGATCACAGAACTCACTTCACAACGAAGGAAGTGTGGCAAAGCCTCATGCAATTCATTGGTTTTACCGTTCCTCACCATCTTGAAGCAGATGGCTTGACAGAACCTTTTGAATTCTCAGTTATAGTACCAGCTGGTTGGTAATACCTTGCAGGTATATGCTGGCCTGGGAAAAGTTTCTTTGGAAGGCTGTTTTCTGAATCAATATTCACTGTATGCTCTGAATAAACAACCTAATATGTTGGCTTTGTTAGGAAGCCATGATTCACAAGTCCAGGAATAAAGGTAGAAATGTAGCAGAACAGCTCATGATTACCCATAGTGACCCACTAATAAAGTATTTGATTCCTATTCCTATGACTTTATGCTCTGCTAGTCCTAGAGATCTTAATTCCATAGGCAAGAATTCATCCACCAGAAGACACAACAAATATTCCATTGAACTGCCACCTTGAATCAACAAGCAGAACAGGGAGTCACTGTGTTGGCTAGAGTGACTGATGCTGACAACAAAAGGGAAACAGGACAACACTGGAGGTGATGAATACCAAGTCCAGAACACAGGACAGGAGATCCTTTAAAGTTTCTCTTAGAATTCCCATGTCCTGTGATTAAGGGCAATGGGAAACATAAACTTTGGCATAAAATTCTGTTGCTTCAAGTTCTAGCAGATAGTAATGCAACTGGAGTTGCTGAGAGGCCCAAACTCTTTCACTCCATGTGGGGTGAAGAGTGGATCTACAGTAATGATGAGTGAAAGAAAAAAACCCAGGTTTTCTGAATCTTTGGGTCACTATCGCTGGCCACTAAGCAAGGCCAGGATCTGATAGCACAGATTCAACACTTTTGTTGTGGACCTGTCAGGCAGTTGGCCCATGACTTGGGGAACAATGGGGAACTCTCCACTCCATTGGCACCTGTTAGACATACTTAGGCTCTCAGAACAAATGAGGGGTCTGGAGGTTGACAGTGAGGTCCTGTGGCAAAGTGGGTACCAGCTCAATATCTTTCTAAAATGATCTCCCTCTCATGCCAACAGGCTGAAGAGGCTGGTGAAACCTAGATTACACAAGCATAACCTGGGTTACCCTCCACTGCTAGAGACACTGGCTTCTCATTAGGGACCATGATTAGAAATGTGTAATGTTTAATTTTATGTATTAACTGACCGGGCTACGGGATGCCCAGATAGCGGGCAAAGCATTTATGAGTATGTCCATGAGAACATTTTTGGAAGATATTAGCATTTGAATCAATAGACAATGGAAAGAGAAATTGCCCTTACCAATGTGGGTGAGCATTATCCTATCCACTGAATGCTAAATAGGAAAAAATTGTCTCTTGTCAATTGCAGACAATTGACAGACTTACTTTCTCTGTTTGCACAGGGACATTTTTTTGTCTCCTTTCAGACATCAACATATCTGATTTTCAAGGCATGCAAACTTGCCTGCAAGTACCAGTGATATCCCCTTCTGCTGTCTTTGCTCTACTCAAAGCAGTAGATGGGACTTCTCAGATTGCATAATTGTATCAAAGCCAATTCCCATAATCAATCTCTCTCTTATTTTTTCCACATTTTTATTAGTGCATTATTGTTGTGCATAATGATGGGATTTGCTGTTACATATTCATACTTGCACACAATATAACAATATAATTTGGCCAGTATCCCTCCCCAGAACTTCCCTCTGACTAATTCAAAACGTGTGTGTGTGTGCGTGCGTGTGTGTGTGTGTGCACATGTGGCTCTGTGTTTCAATTAACTTTAAAAGCCAGGATCAGCAATTAATTGGCTAAAGTACACTTTAAAAATTTGAATCTGGGGCTGGAGCGAGGGGTGCCTCAGCAGTGATGGCGATTGCCTCACATACACAAGGATGCAAGTTCCTACCGCAGCTCCATGTACACAATGAAGTATCAGAGCACTGAAGGCCACATGAAAAGCTAAATAAAATTGATTCTTTCCTCTCTCTTTCACTGTCCCTCTCTCTTAAAAAAATTGAACTTTATATAAAAGTGCAATTAAAACCAACTTAATTTATGGGCCTCTTTTACATGAGATTTATTTCAGTGGCCTTTCATTTTCTATGGTGAATGTTTTTCTGTACCTAAGATCTTTAGCACAGCGATGCTTCATCTCCTCTCTAGAATATTGTAGTAAAAGTGTTATGCAGGTCATGTGACCTTGTACAGTTTCCATCGGTCAGGACAATATAAGATCAAATGTCTTCATTGTGAAATGAGTCAGAAAGTAAAGCTCTCGTTATTCATGTCTTGTGTAATTACAGGGAGCAGAAAGATGGCTAGCAGCATAAATGTCAGAGGCATGAATGTTTTGCTTTTACTTTTCCAGTCTGAATTCATCCCAGTTAGAGAGCTACATTGAAAGACCCAGATCCAAACATTCCCATATCAAGATGAAAGCCCCTTCCCTGCTGCTTGCTAATAATGGGCGTTAGCTGCCTCCTATTGCAGTTTAGCAGTTTAGTCTGTTCTTAGATGCCTGCTTGCACAAGCTGATGCTCTGGGCTCACAAGAAGCAGATGTTGATCCTGATCCCTCCGCCTACCAATAACCTAAGCAAAGTACAAGTTGCTCCTTTGGCTGGTAAGCTGAAGGTTCTTGAATCTGGATGCAGGGGGTGCTGTAGCTCAGGTCTGGAATTTTCCCCAAAGGTCCCCCTGTCAAATGCCTGGTCCCCAGCGTATGCTGCTATTTGGCAGGATCAGAGCATTTAAGAGGTGGGACGCAATGGGAGGCTTTTAGGTTATTTAGGGTATCCCTTTGATGGGAATCGTGGGACCCTGTAGTCTCCTCTATCCATTTGCCTTTTGGCCATGTGAGCAATATGCTCCATCATATGCCTAAACCATGATGTGCTGCCTTGCCACAGGCCCTGAAGGAAAGGCCAACAGCTGATGGACTGAAATCTCCCACCTGTGAGACCAAAGAAACCTTTTATCTTTATAAATTGATTACCTTGGGTGTTTGTTACAGCACTGGAAAGCTGGCTAACACAGGGGTTCTCCATTGTTCTACTATAAAACCTATAAAACATTGGTTGTTGTGAAAAATAATTTCAATTAGATAAGATAAAATTGGGTAGTAATGACTGTTTCCATTGTGACCTCCTTTCTGTTAGAAAGTGACACTGTTCAAGGTGCTATACTTAGGATATTAACAAAGCCAAATCTCTGTTGTCTGTCAGATTTAACATTGATATAATCAGTTATAAGTTTCTTGAAGTAATGGAAAAATGATGAAATAGACAAATTTTATCAACAGAATATGGTAAGAACAGTAATTTACCTTTTTAGAATGTTGATCCATGCCCATCAAATACTCAGTTTAACAGTAACAGCCCTTAATATCTTACACTTAACCTATCTTTTCACACTTATATCTCCATCATATCAGTAAAGTTTTAGCAGTCCATTTCCCAATCCTTCCTACTAGGAACAGCATTTGTGGTTGCTTAATCAAAGGACAATAATGTAATTGGTGCGTGAAAGATCCAGAAAGCATGTTCTTTTTTCTTTTTCTTTTTCAATTTTTCTTTCTTTTTATATTTTTAAAGAGAGAAAGGGAGAGAAGTGAGAGAGAATGAATCAATTTTTATTTAGTTTTCCATGTGGCTTTTATTGCCCTGACACTTCTTGGCGTATGTGGTGCTGGGATTCAAACCCAGGTCTTTGCTCATGCCCAGCAAGTACAGCAACAACCGAGCCACGGCTCCAGCCCCATGCTCTCTTTTCTGAAAGAAAGAAAAACGAAGAAGAAAGAAAGAAATTAAAAAGAAAAGGCAATGTGTACTTTTTCTTCCCTTGCTTGCTGCTGTTCAGAATGCAGATGCTATGGCTGAAGCAGGAATAACCACACTAGGACATGAGGAGAAAGGTGCTTGTGATCTTAATTATTATGAGACTCTCATAGTAATATTAGACTACTGGTATTTATGACAAGGTAATAAATAAATTTCAATCTCATTTGAGCCTTCCCTCTTCCAAGTTTTTAATAATTTGCATTAAAACCTAATCCTTGCAATTAGATATACCTCTCCCACTGGATGGTAAGAATTGGAAGGTGTTTCTTGTCTTCTTTGGCACCCATGTTAACCCACTTTCCAGCAGTGAGCACAGCACGTGACATGTATCAACTGTCAAAGTGAGGCAGGGAAATTGCAAGTTCAAAGCCAGTCTCAGCAAATTAATGAGGCCATAAGCAACTTAGCAAGTCCCTGTCTCAAATAAAGAGAGGGGGCGCTGGGGATGTGGTTTCAAGGCTAAGTGCCCCTGGGTTCAATCCCTGGTAGCAGAACAAACAAAACAAAACAACAACAAAAAGCCATTTAGGTATCAGAATATTTTTAGGCTGCCTCTTAATAACCCAGGGAGCTGAGGGAGCTCAATTTTTATAACTAATTAAAATTTGAGGTACTTTATTTCTCTTTGCCCTCAACTAAGAAAGAAATCTAATAACTATTTCCCAGAAACAGAAACTGTACCCAGATCATGATATTAAATGTTTTCCAGGAATACTGAAATGTTTTCTGTGGATAAGGAAAGATTTCTTTTTGTAAATTAAAATATTCAATATTCTGTTTGAGTTTATTGGAAGAAGAAAGCATAAAAACCCTTCAAAAGAAGCTGCATGGTTTCTGTAATTGGGGAGCTCCTCAAGGACCAGAACAAATGATCCTTTGAAATGGATTTGAATTTTCAGATTATATGTTTCTATGAAATGATGAGTGTAAACCACATCACAATAACAGTCCTTATTTTGCTGGCAATTAATTAATACTTTTCAAAGAGAGACAAGTACTGTAATGACTATGTGACATAAGAAAGCTCTATCAAAGGATGGCAAAGCCATGGTGACATTATGACTCCCTTAGTGTGATTCAAACACAATGAGGCAACTATAAAAATAAATAACTTCATCAGTGATTAAAAAGATAAATGTCATTTGGTTCACTCTAAGTGATAGCTGTAATGTGTTCTGCTAATATTCCTCAGGAGCACACTTAGAACTATACTGATTCATCTATTCGTGTCACTTCATCTTATTTTTAAAAAATTTTAATGAGGAGTTGTGTTGTTGTACAATCATAAATGCATGTGTAATAACAATATGATATGCCCCGATCCTAATCCAGAATCACCCACACACTAGTCTCTTGACTCTTGTATTTTCCCCCATAACATATAAATGTGCGCACGCGCGTGTGCGTGCACACACACACACATTTCCAGAATTAAATGATTGCATAAGTATTATTTGGCTTCTTGGAGGAATAAAGTGTAAGCTACATTATTGACTCCCTCCTAGATTTGTCCCTATCATCCCTCCCTCCTTCTTCTCTCTCTCCCCCTTCCCTGCCATATATCTATGATTCTCCTAGATCCTGTGTTGCTTTGACTTTGGTGAGTCCAGTACATGAGCTTGAGCTTGACCTTTTACCTGAGTCTGGGTTTTGCTCTGGCCTCCACAGATGAGGGAAAATATTTGATCCTTGAGTCTCTGGGTTTGGCTAAATTTGCTCAGTATAATTTCTTCCATTGACATCCATTTACCTTCAAAGGCCATAATATCATTGTCTCTACTAGCTGAGTAGACTGCCATAGTATATATATAGCAGAGCTTTTGGATCCATCCATCCAGTTAGGGGCATCTGGGTTGCTTCCATAATTTAGCTATTGTAAATTGAGCTACTATGAACATTGATTTTGCTGAGTCACTGTAATGTGCTGATTTTAGCTTTTTTGGGAAAATACCCAGGAAAGGGATAGCTGGATCATATGGTGGATCCATCCCTAAATTTTTAGTATTCTCCACACTGCTTTCCAGAGGGGCTGTACCAGTCTGCGGTTCTACTAACAGTGTGCCAGTGTTCCTATCTCCCACAACCCCTCCAGCATCTATTTTAAAGGCTTCGTGGTAGCTTACAAAGATCTATAGAGTTCAGCATGATGAAAATAAATGGAAAAAGTAATCAAAGAAAAAAGTGAGGTAAAGGGAGAGAATACGAGTTTAAGTTAGATGAATTTACCATAGCTTGATTTAGTACTCAGGCATAGCACAAACTGCTTTTCAAGAAACAAGGGAATCATTGCAGGATCCATGAGATATATATGTTAATCCATTCCTATGGGAAATAAAGCTCCATATGACAATTGAAAGCTGATGGGCATATTTGGAGTGGGTGTATTTTATTACAAAGAGCAAAAGCCTAGATACTATGATTAGAATAAAGAAAAAAATAAAGAATTTCATGGGACCACTCCAAATTATGATGTTTTTAACTAATCTAAGTCTGATTTCAAGTAGTACTTGATTTCTTTTCATTTGCCTTATAATAAAGTATTCCCCTTTCTACACTCTCAACAAGATAATATGGTTGTCATTCATTTCATGATTTTGTTTATCCATACGTTGTGATTATCCAATATATCATTACTATTAATCTATAAACAGCTATCTCTAATTAATTAAGAAAAAGGAAAATGTGAGTTTGTTTTCTTTTTGTATTTTCCTTCTCTAATGCTTTACTAAGATCCAGGTTTCTGACCTATCCTAGTTTCCTCCTCCTTGAGGAACTTCTTTGAACTTATTTTTTGTCTTTATTTATTAATTTTAATTTTTTAACTTTATTTGTTTGACATAGTCTTTCATATTGGAGGGAATCATTGTTACATATTCCTGCATACACGGATATTGACAAAGTGATTTAAGATGGATCCTAGTCTGGGATTGTTATCAAGGATTGAACCCAGGGGTGCTAACCACTTAGCTATACTCCCAGCCCATTTATTTGTTATTTTGAGACAGGGTCTAGCTAAGCTGCTTAGGGCATTGCTAAGTTGCTGAATCTGGCTTTGAACTTGTGATGCTCCTGCCTCAGTCTCAGAAGCCTTGGGATTACAAGCCTTGGCTTCTTTTAACTTTTCTTAAAGGAACAGTCACCTGGCAATGAGTTCCCTTAATTTTTGCTTTGGTTTTTGTTTTTGTCATTATTTCTGGGAAAGTCTTTTATTTCTCCTTTGTTTTTAAGGATAATTTTGACAGGTATAGAACAATAAGCTGGATTTTTCTTCTTTCAAAGGTGAAAATGCTTCCCTCTCTTTCTTGCTTTATGGTTGCTGACAGGAGGTCTTAGTCTTGTTCATTTGTGAATAAGGGCCTTTTTCCTTTCTCGACTTATTGAAAGACTTCTCTTTGTCCTTGGTTTTCAGAATTTTTTAAATATGTATGCCTAGTCACAGTAGTTTTTAACTAACTGATAAATCTTTGATTTCTGTATGCTTATATTTAAGCCACATATACCTTGGTTTTTGTTGTCAAATTTTAGAATGATTCAAACCATTATTAATACAAAAATTTCTTCTTCCTTGTTTTCTCTTTCTTTTTGTTTAGACATTTCAATTATGCATTTATTATACCTTTTTAAATTGTTCCATATTTTGTAGACTTTTTTTTTTAAAAAGATTTTTATTTTATTTTTCTCTTTTCATTTCAGTTTGGGTTGATTCTCTCCACCTACCCAGCTTCCTTATGAAAACAGCATAGAACTTTTTTTGTAATTCTGCTATAGCATGTTTTATTTGTAGCAGTAATTTTTTTATTTCTTGGATTCCTACACTTAATTATGCATAATGCTTACATTATGCCTCTGTTCTTTCATGCTGCCTTGTTTATACTTTCGAGTCCTTAATGTTCAGTCATAGTTACTTCAAATCCCTGGTCTGATCATTGAAAACGTCAGAGTTACATTTGGGTCTGTTTCTGATGTTTGCTTTTCTCTCTGTAGATTGTGCTTTTTCTTGCTGTTTTGCATGTCTTGTGATATTTTGTTGAAAGCCAGACATGGTTTATTGGGGAGTAGGAATTCAGTATATTTGGACTGCTGTAATGAAAATGTCATAGACTGCGCAGTTTAAACAACAGAAAACTATTCACATTTCTGAAGGCTGGAAAGTACAAGATCCATGGTCCAGCTGATTTGGTGCCTGATAAGGACCGTCCCTCTTTCTGGTTTTAGGCAAGATGCCTTCTTGGGGCATCCTGTCCTGGTGGAGAGGGATATCAACTCACTTGTGCCTCTTTTCATAAGGGCTCTTGACCTAACTTCCAGCCAAAAGTCCCATCTCCAAACACCACCACACAGGGATTTGGAGCTTCATCATGTGAACTTTGGGGTACGTGAACACTCAGTCCAGTAGGAAGCGAACCACTTTTAGTGTGAGGATTTATGCACATCTGTCCAGGAGTTGGGCTCTTTTTAATGCCTTTTCTACTTGTGGGTGTCAGAGGCTTCATATTCTTCTAGCATCTTTGTTTTATTTCTTTTCCCTGGACTTTGGCTTTCTGATGTTCTTTTTATTTGAATGTGTATGCACCTGGTGATTCGTTTAGTTGCAAACCACTGTTAGATTGAACTCTGTCGGGGAGGGAGCAGTCTATCATAGCTGATTAAATCTTAGTCTTTCATTGGGATTTTGTCTGTGAGCTATAGCATTTGTAAAGGCTTCCCTAGCAGAATGGTTCCTGGCCCCCCTTGGATGAGACAGGAAGAGTGAGGGGTGTGGAACAGAAGGAAGTTTCTCCCTTCATGTAAGGCTACGGAGAAGTCTTTCCCCGAAGAGGAAGCTCTTGTAGGAAGAACTCTGCTTATTTCCCTGTGGCTGCTCTTCTCTTCCTGCCTAAACCATGGACCTGTAAGAGATAGCTGGATGGGGTTCCTGATTTGTGGACCTTCTCCAAATAGTGCAGCCCCAGGAGTTTCTCGCTGCTGCTCAGCCTCCAGAACTCCGTCAGATTACCAGTTAATCGCTCCCATCAGTTCATACAGTGGCTTCGGATCTGGACAAGCAAATCTTGGCCATCACTCTCCCTATTTGCCTATCTTTCTAAACTATTGGGTGGCAGTGTTCCCTGAGTTCTCTCAGGGATCTAAAAAATATCACTGATTTTCAGTTTGATAAGCTTTCTCATTATAAATATGAAAAAGACGACTTCTAATTTCTTTGAATGATGGCGTGGAGTTTTGCTTTTAGTTTGCTTCTTTTCTTTCTTATTTTAAATATTTGAATAATTAAATTGATATGCATTCAAAATATACAATCTTAATTTGATGTACATATACATTGCAAAATGATTACCATATTCAAATTAATACTCCAACACCACCATTGGTTATCATTATGTGTGTGTGTACATGCATATAGTGAAAACACATAAAATATTATTTCCTGTCACATTCCAAATAAATAACAGTACTAGTAATTTTTCAATTTGTTCTATAAGATTCATTTTTAAAATTTACCGTTTTCACTTCACTGGCCTTAAGGGGACACTCCCCTTCAGTGATTAGGTCTAGGTGTGAAAATAAGATTCTTTCATTTATCTTTCCTTTAATGGAACTACTGAAAATTTGAAATAAGAGTTTTCAAAAGATTTGAAGATAACATGGGTTAACTCTCCTCACAGAAAGATTATCTGGTTTTCAGAATACAAGTTACTTCATTTAAGCTTGGGCTTATCCAAAGTGTCCTCTTGGTCAACTTTCTAGTCTGCTCTTGGTAGCAGAAGTCATATTTCCTCTTACTTCCTAGAGCCCTGTCAGATATTTTTTATATTTAACAAAGATCAAACATGAAAGAGACAAAGAGAGAGATGAAAAGAGAGAAACAATGTGTAATCCTCCCCAGGAAGTTCTAGTTAGAGATGCGGGTCTTTCACATGCTGTCTACATCAGAGAGAGACTACCTTATCTCAAGATCTCAGCAGACCAATTGTCCCTGCAGATAGCACAGCATCTTAAAGCAGAGGAAAATTAGGAAGTAATAAGTTTACGTGCCTGCTGGATAGTAGATATCTGTTAAGTGTCTTTTGAAATCAATTAATGAATAACTCTAACTATAGGAATTTGAAGCAAAGGAAAGTAGATTTGAGGGACTATAACAAATTGGCTTTCTGATTATCCCACTACTGCAGACCACAGGAGAAAATTGGAGAAAAAGGAAAACAGTAGAAAGAAAAAGATTACCATATCTACTGCCTTAAAAAAAAAAAAGAAGTGTTCATGAAAATACTTTTGGGCATTTGGAACTGAGGATTCAATTAAGACTATTGTTCTGACAATCATTGTAGCCTGAGTAGTATGTTTGCATTCAGAATCCCCCAACAATACTCTTTGACCCCCTCTGAGTACTCAGAGTAAATGTTCTAAGATATGAATATGATTATATAATTTCCCCGTTTAAAATGTCTGAAGTACAACATAAAATTAACCACATATATTTATGTTGGCATTCAAATTCAATTTCTAACTTTGCCTCAAATCTTTTTTTCCCTCACTACATCTCTAACCATTTTTCCTCAAATAATATCTTTCAATCAAAAGTCTCAGCATCACCAACACAAACCATGCACTGCCTATAATCCATGTTTCACTTATCAGACTTCTTTCTACACATTCTAGAAACTCAGCTCACTTCTCATCAAGACTTTACTGGAGTCCATCCCTTTTGCAGGTTTAGTTGGACTGTCTGTCTCTATTTTATTATTTAACATTTTGAGACAGGAAAAGGAATATATATATATATATATATATATATAATTTTTTTTTTTTTTTTTTTTTTGCTGCTTCTTGTGGTTTCCTCAATACAAATGATAGTAAAAGCTAACCCACTGGGTCCTTGTGAGAATTAAACTGGTCAACCCTCAAACAAGTGTTGGACCCATAAATATACAGTAATTTCGCTATGGTCATGCCCACGACCATGGTGGTGTGCTGCTCCTACTGGTGATACACAGGATTGGGGGTGTGGACTTGCTCTGTCTCCTGGACAGGGAGGCATTAGAGATTGGTAGGAGGAATCCAGGAGGAATAACACAAAAGTCAATGAGGCCGAGGAGAAAAAACCCATTGTTGGTACTGTCGGGATGAAATTAAGAAAACAGATACATTTGATTTTTTAAGCATTTTGCTAGCAATTTTATGCACTGAACTTCCTGTAACTTCTACATGAGGAATTCACATGTGCTTTACAAATAATATCCCTGACCCCAGAAGATTCCTCCTGGAATGGGAGAAGAGGTATTGATTTCTATTTCACTGTAGTGTGAGGCACAAATACCAGTTTGCAGGTAGGAAACGCTAGTTGTCTCTTCTAACAGTGAGCTCTTGGAAGGCGGTACTGGTATCTTATTTACATAATAAGTAACACTTATGCTCCAGTTGACACTACTTAACAGAGAAAAACAACAGGGGCAGCTAGGATGTTAATGTTTGCCTCTAACTTCCCAAAAGTGAAACCACTGGAAATATCAACGCTCGACTTTTTTGTTTTCAGTAAAAAACAAAACAAAACAAAACAAAACAAAAAACCGAATTCCTTACTTATCACCTGTGAATGTTCCTGAACGGTGTACTTAGACACATTCAGTTATAATGTGCAATTCTTGCTGATTTCTTCTCTGTTGGTAACCCCATTGCCATTACCACTTGAAGTAATCCCCCACCAAAAGCAAAAATCAAAACAACCTCCTCCTCCCCCAAACCAGCCTGGTTCCATCATTTCTGAGGACACTGAGTTTCAACTCTTTTTTTCAACTTTGGCTTTAGGAACTGAACCCAGGCCTTGTGCATGCTAAGTATGCCACTCTGTTCCTGGACTTCATCCTCACCTGCCCTTTTCTTCTAAGAATTGGGGTATTTCTTTAAGGCTGATGAGAGAACAGTAATAATCCTTCTTGTTCTGCAGCCCAAACATTCCCTCCCTAGCAATTGAATAGAGTGGTTGGGGATGCTGTCCTTAGGTAAAGACAGCCTTCCTTCCTCATTCCTGTTGGAGAGTGAAAGTCCTGAGAGCGCCTAGTCTTTTCAGGATTCATCCACATTTTCCCCACAAGAGTTCTAAGATTCTTATGGAAACCAGATACATCTGTTCTGATGAATTTGCCCTCTAAACTGGGTTTCCTATTACACCTTTTTGCTAGAATTGGACTTCACTGAAAACTGTTTCATTTATTCCAAGCTCAGGGTCAGTGGAGTGTAGCTGCCATCTGCTCCATTCCTGCTCCATGAGTGTCAATGGGCATGGAACCCCACCAGCACATTTGATGTTTTAAGAAGTACCTCTTTAGATGCATTTATTAAATAACATCAATATGCCATAAAAGTAGTTTCATATGAATTTTTTTTTTCTTAAAATTATGGATTTTCCTGCACATATAAGATATCAAATTCTGGGGCTGGAGTCGTAGCTCAGCAATTATAGTGCTTGCCTGGCATGTGCAAGGACGCGGTTCAAACCCCAGCACCATGTACACAATGAAGTGTTGGAGCAACAAAAGCCACATGAAAAACTGAATGATTGATTCTTTCTCTCTCTCTCACTGTTCCTTCTCTCTCTTTTTTTTTTTTTTTAAGAGAGAGGGACAGTGAGAGAGACAGAGAAAGAGGGAAACAACTTTATTTAGTTTTTCACATGGTCTTAGTTGCTCTAACACATAGTTGTGTACGTGGTGCTGGGGTTTGAACCCGGATCCTCGTGCTTGCCAGGCAAGCGCCGAAACCGCTAAGCCACTGCTCCAGCCCCTGTTCCTTCTCTCTTAAAAAAAAAAAAAGATACCATATTCTAAGATGTCCTTTCTGAAATTGATGTGACTTAATTTAAGACCATTTTAAAAAGGAAAAAATTAAGTAACTGGGTCTGAAATAATTGGTCCACAAGGTCAAGCTCAGTTTAGTTCACTTTTATTTTTTAGTTATATTTTAGTTCACTATCATTTAAATCTTGTTCATTTCCTTGAAATATTTAAAATTGGCATTTTAGTAAAAGTGATATGAAACAAAGCAATTATAATAATTAAACTGAAGAAGAGAGAGAGCAAAGAAGCAGGTGTCTAGGGTGTTAGTTATTGCAATAGAGTGGGACACTGAGCTCTGAGCCTTCTGCCAACAGGGTCAGATGCAGAAAAAAAATTTGTGATGCAGTGAGATAACTTGCCTTAGGTACCACAGATAGTACATAAGAGATTTGGATCTGAATTTAGGCACCTTGACTCAGAGTTTATGTGATTCTTCTTACTATCCAGTAAGAGATCATCAGTAGATAAAAATTTTTCCTTGCTTTGATTCCAAGAAAAACTTATTTAGAATCTTACACTGAGTAATGTAATAGAAAAATGGAAATAAAAAACTTGATCCCAATTTTCTAAAAGAAACAATATATTTTTTACATGGCAACTTCTTGTGTGATTCTCTTAAAATCAGGGAAACAGTGTTAACCTATAATTTAGAGGGATCGCATTGCTTTGTGATGCTGGAACTTAGCATAGGGCTAGTGTTTAAAGATACGGGGAGATACTTCAGTTAACTTGCTCATAGACTGTCTTACTCATATCTTAGATGTGTTAAGCAAGAGTGTGGAAATGTCTGTTTAAAATCAATGAAGAGCTGGCTTATGTAGCCAAGGCTTTAAACTATCCAGTGCCTATTATTGCCCAGAAAAAAAATCTAGGTAGAGTATAACAGTCTTGCAGTCTGTACAGGAAACTTCGTATCTTACAAGATCCAAGTTATTACACTTATCATATTATGTATAATATTTACTCCATTAATTTAGAGTTAAAGGGAAACTGAGGTAAATAAAAATTAATATAAGTATGAATATATCACCTCTAATTATCAGATATTTAATTGTTTAGAAGCATATTTAGATGGCCTTTACAACTACATTATTGAAGAGAATGCCAGATAGTAAGAATTTAGAGAGTTAATTTTTAAGCAACTCATTCTTTCAAAATAATTCTACAGACATAAAGGATTATTTTTGCTTTCAAAACATGTCTTACATAAAGGCTCTTTTTCCCTAGATTTTGATGATGTCATACTCCCCTTTCTTTACTGTGTATTTTTGAAGTAAGAAGGGATAGAAGTAGGTTGTAATTTACTGTCCTTAAGAAAAAAAAGATATTATGACCTCTCCTCTCTTGTTAGCCCATCAATCATCCCATCACAGATTCCAAGACAGAAATAGATAAAACAAATTCACCTTCTAACATTTTTATCTGACTGGCTAAGTCTAGATGAAGCCATGTGTTTTACTTAATGATGAAAGTTCAGTACATAATAAAAAAACAAATCATTAAAAAAAAAAAAAAGAAAGAAAGAAAAATTCTAAAGTGCTTTTTTTTCTCAGGCCACCATGTATCATTAGCTCATTCTTCCAGTAGGGGGCAGGATGCAGTAATCTGTGAACACTTCAAAGGGGCTATTAAGGAACAATATCACATTTCTTTGTGGTTACTGTTCAAGTAATTAAAAAGCTGGGTTTTCCCCCCTCTCTCTTTCTGATGATATGATCCTGGATAATTCTACTGAGTGCCCCAAAGAGAGATTGTGATTATTTGCAAAATACTGTATTGCAACAAATGAACACTCTCCTCCAGAGTGCTGCACCTATGTGATTCCAGATTCTGAGAAAGGATTTTTCACTGTTGGTGAATAAACACTTAAGATTTTGCTATACACTTCATTATGTATCCAGATGTTGCATTTTAAGACAAGAAGATGATATAAATGTTTATTTGTAACTAAGAGAGAGCCATGCATCAAATGATTGCTAAACAGGGAGGACACAGGCTCTCTTCTATCCCAGGAGTCGGGGTTGTTCCATGGAACAAAAACTGCCTGCAAGGAGCCATTCTACTGGGAGGAGACAGAAGAGTCAGAGATATTACTAACTACGTAAAATGGCCCAGCACGATGTTGCACGCCTGTAATCCCAGCGGCTTGGGAGGCTGAGGCAGGAGGATTGCAGGTTCAAAGCCAGCCTCAGCAGTTTAGCGAGACCCTGCCTCAAAATAAAAAAAAATAAAAATAACTGGGGATGTGGCTCAGTGGTTAAGTGTCTCTGGGTTCAATCTCTGGTACCAATAAACAAAATAAATAATAATGAATACATTTAAAAACAAGAAAAAAAATAAATAAAATGGTTTCAGGTTCTTACAATTTCTGGAGGAAAATGAAATAGGTCAGAGAGTGAAAGGTTACCCAGGCAGTCAGGAAAACCTTATTGGCCAATGAGGGGCAGTTCCCAAGGTATCTCTTAGGTTCATGGTTTGGCATTAACAGAAACTTTAGCATGGTGATTGTGTCCCTAGAATACTTGGAATTAGAAAATAAGAAAGAAACAGTGAACTCCAGCTGTGGCATACTAGCAAAGTAGACCTCCTACATCCCCTGACCTAAGACTCCTCACCTGAAATATATCACAGAACAAGTAGCAAGGTTACCGAGGACATTGAAGATAACTTATGAAAGAGACCAAATTAAGTGCCTGGCATAGAGCAGTGGAAGATATCTATAATCTAATCCTACAGGGTAATCTTCTAGATCAGGGGTTGCCAAACATTATAGCTAAAGGGCCAGAAAGGTAGATACATTTGGTTTTGGGGGGCATTTAATCTCTGTCACAACCACTCAACTCTACTGGTAGTGGGTAAACAACCACAGATAACAGCTAAATGAATGAACTTGATTGAGTTCAAAAATTTTATTTATCAAAATGATGAGCAGGCCAAATTTAGCTCATTGGCCTTATTTTGGTGATCCCTATTCTAGAATATATGTATTATTATTACAAAATAAATGAAAGTATCCATAATTGCAGTTTATTATACCTGACCTCAGTTATTAAGTGTAGTACTTACATAATAAAAATAATACAATGAGCTTTTGCTTTGTACTAGAAATATATGTGTACCCTATTGGATAGATAGGGACACTCCCAAACCATTCAATATTTTTTTTGTTATAATCCAGAAAAGATGTATGGTCTTGGGTCATCCTTCTTCAGAACAGAACTGCTAAGGGATGAGATGAAGTTTCTGGGTAGAGACAAGTGCTTTATTTCTGGGGAAAGGAGGGAACCCTGGGGCTCAGGGACTGTCTACAATAGACATTTCTAGGAACACTTCTCCATCCCGGACTCTCAGGCTGCCACTGTATTTCCCCTCACACGTGCCCACATACTGGCCATCTCTTCTTTTCTCTGGTCTAGGTTAGAGGTTTTCAAGTTACTGAATTGCATCAAATTCCCCTAGGAGAGTTACTAATATGGCAGATTGAACGGAGCTAAGCACCCTGTCCCACCATCCACTCACTCCTGCTCCTGTCCCCTTTGGGTGGCTGATATGGATATGGTGGCACTTGGGAGTCTAGATTTTGAACCTATGCCTTGCTGGGTGATTCAGCTGACACACTCCAGGGGAAAGAAGGGATGCCGATTGCCAAACCGCTGGGAGCTGGGGCTCCTTCTCTGAAGGAGAATAGAAAGATCTGTCATACCACTTTCCTTTCCCTTCACCAGGCCACTCTGCCATCATGGAGGCTCCTCCATCGCCACAGTTGGTCCGTTGGGCATGGAAGTGGGAGCACACAAGAAAATGTGGCCTGGGGCACTGTTTCACTTCAGCTGGCCCCTGAAGCTTGGCTGAGGCATACGTTGTAGCCTGTGACAGGTGCCATGGGCCATGGTGGATGGAGAAGCCTGGTGTGAGGGGTTGTCACGAGAAAGCTGAAACAGCATCACAGTTAAAACGGTCCACCACATGCTTCTCCTCCATCCCCTCCTCCCTCAAAAGGAAATATATATTTTTTAAATTTGATGTTATTGTTTTAAATTTTTATTAAGGGGTTGAGTTATTATACAATCCTAAATGTGTATAAAGTAACAACATGATATGCATTTGTTCCCAAACCGGAGTTACCCCCACATCACCCCACACCCCAGTCTCTTGATTGATTTATGTATTTCACCCCTACAACTAATGTAGATGTTTAGATTGTGAATTTTCCAGAATTAAATGATTGCAAAAGTATTATTTGGATTCTTGGGTATTGAGTATGCTACACTGTTGATTGTCTCCCTAGATCCCTCCTTATCCTCCCTCCCTCTCCCCTCCCACTTCCTCTTTCCCTCCCCCCTCCATATCTATGGTTGCCCTAGATTATGTGTTGCTACACCTTTGCGGGGTCTAATACAAGAGTTTGACAACCTTTCACCCAAGCCTGGGTTTACCTCCAGCCTCCACAAATGAGGGAAAACATTCAACAAAAAGGAAATAAATTATGATTAGTCAAACCTAATTCAGCTGCATTTCTGAGAAATACTGCAGAATTGTTTAGAGTCCAAGCGATTCAGAATGGCACAAAGATGGGATTTAGGGCATAAAAATAGTGTAACTTTCAAAACTGGAGTAGCATGGGGAGTATGAGGTTGGCGTGTATATTTGTGTTCATATTGAGCTTGTTTTATTTTCTGATCATAACTCAAGGCCTTATGTAAGTCTTAGGACTTTTTTTCTGATGTGAAATAAATGGTCAGAAAGGCAGGATGGCCTGGAAGTTAAGATTCTGCCACCTTTTCACTGAAATATCAGAAAACCTAATTTTGCCTTTCTGTACTTTTGAGTTCCTCATGTTTAAAATGAGGCTGATGCAGCCTCTCTTATTGCATGACAGAGGTGTAAGAAGTGATACCTGTTAGAACAGAGCTGGTGTGTGAATACCTTGAGGGATGTGTATTGTCAAGATCCAGGGCACCATGCTATTCCCTGGCACTCTGATTACATAATGTAGAAAATGCAGCAAATCCCAGTTTCTATTTCTTTAGTTAAGTGAGTGCTAAGTGTCTCATTGTCTTTGGTAGGAGCCCCTTATACAAACGTGGACGACTTCAAATGGGCATTTCAATACAGTGACTGCATCGTGGGCTCCGGAACTGGACAGCATCAGGCTAAATCACGTCTCTGACACTTTCTGCTGCACCTCCTTGGACAACTTATGAAGCCATTGTGCCTCAGTTTCCTCAGACACTATTGGGATAATAGCAATACGTGCATTGTTGACCTTGTGATAGAATTGAGAACTAATATATGCAAGGCATTTAGTTGTTTTTTTTTTTTTTAAGAGAGAGAGGAGTAGTGAGAGAGACAGAGAGACAGAGAGAGAGACAGAGGGGGGAGACAGAAAGAGAGAAAATTAATTTTATTTAGTTTTTCATTTGGTTTTCATTGCTCTGACACTGCACGTGGTACTGGGGCTTGAACCCAGTTCCTTGAACATGCCACACAAGCGCCACAACTGCTGAGCTACCACTCCAGCCCCAGACATTTAATTCTTGGCACGGATAATTAAAGCTCAAAAAGTATTAGTCACTGCCATTATTTCAATATAACGGGAAAGTAACTGACCGACAAAGGGAATAGGACCTAGAGAGAATTCCTTTATAGCAGGGAGAGAGTGGGGTCTTCACGGCCACCATGGTGCCTCTTGTATGTAAGGGTGTGGGTTCGTGGCTGATCTGAGCACTGACTTAAAGGATTAGGAAAGAACAATTCACATGAATCATACATGTAGGTGGGAACTTCATTATGATACTGTTTTTCCAAATATCTTTTTCTCCAATTGCTAAATGACTTTGTCCAAAATAAAGTGAGCAAGCAGATTGGAAAAAGTAGGTCCAGCTCAAGTTTTAAAATAAGTTTTATAACTATATTTCTTTTAGCATACATGGGGTCCCAGTAGGGACCTTACGTAAACAACCTTGGGAACATCTATGAATATTATTCTACTGCTTATGAGTGCAAAGTAGAGCTGAGAAGCTTGTTTCCCAGCAAATACTGGGATGAGCTCTTGCATTTTTGGCCTTCATTTGGTTATAGAGGTCTGGCAAAAATTGTTTTTATTTTCTAAAATTAAACATTGCTGAGAGATTCGAATGGAAATGCGGAAAGGAGCAGCCTTCTGGGATTCACATTTTTATTCAGTGTGTACCTCTGAACCTTCTGTTTTCATATTTACTGTCATGTTTGTGTTTGAGAAAGAGCTTATTCCCATTTTACACATGGACAAACGGATCTAGCCCAGTGGCTGCCAGCACAGGGCCAGGTGCCAATGTGCTCCCTGGTGACTTAAAGATCCTTCCCAAGCGGAGATTGCTTCTCTATCTAAATCTCCCACCTCTGACTTCAGAGCACCGTGGGGTTCTGCAGGTTAGAGGCATTTAATACATTCTGGTTGAGCGACTTTCCTAATGAATTTTTAATACAGAGAAAAAAAAAAAGAATAAGAAAAAAAAAAAAAAAACCCCAAACCTACAGGCAAAGGAGGAGAGAAAACCAAAAGACATACAGGTTTAAATGTCTCCTTCATTATAAATAGTCAGAGAATGAGTTTTACGAATTAGTAGAAAAACATGGATAATACATATCGGTGGCACAAAAAAAGGAACAGGACCCGAAAATTCAATGTTAAAAAAATTGGGTAGGGCTGGATAAAGCATAGGATTCAGAATTAGAGGATCTTGTTTCTCATCTTGACTGGAACAGTGAGAAATCCGAAAGGTCTGAGCTTCAGTTTAACAAAGCAATTTTAATATGCCTGCTGTTTCTGTGGCATAGCTTGAGGGGAAAAAAATCCAACAACAACAACAACAAAACTATAGATGATCTCATTTGGGGGGGGCATAAAACTCTCAAAATTTGTCACTAAAGCTTATGTATATATTTTTATTCATTCAACAGAGTCTTACATATTGGAGGGAATTGTTACATATTCATGCATACATGGTTATTGACAAAGTAAGTTAAGGCTGACCCTAGTCCAGGATCTCACCCCTTTGTCCACTCCCAGCTCCCACATCTCCCTTACTTGACCCCATGTTAAAGATACAACTAAGCCTATGCATGTGCATCAATTATTGAATTTTCTGACCCTCTTCACCTGCCTGTGTGTAGTTGGGCTTCTCATGGGAGTCAAGGGTTCCCAGCTGCATCGATGACCCCCTAGTCCCTTCTTCTCCTCCCTGCCTACCTCCCTTCTCCCCCCAGCTTCATAGTTATGGTTTCCCCTATAAAGCTTATATTTTTAAACAAACAATGGGCTAGCATTTATATACTGTATTAAAAGTGTCTGTTCAGCTGGAGAGGTGGCTCAGTGGTAGCATGCACAAGGTCCTGGGTTTCATCCCCAGCACCACATATACAAATAAAAAATAGACAAAAAATAAAAAATCAGATGGAAAAAAAATGAACTTTCTCTCTCTCTCTCTAAAAGGGGAAAACATGTCTGTTCATTGTTTTATATTCTGTTTAATATTTAGTGAGGTATAGAAAGGGGCTTGGTAAGGTGATGAAAGGAGGAGATGAGATCCATGTAATATTAGTTGGCCATATTGAGCTGGGCTTTCCTCTCTGAGCAACTGTAACTGTCTATATATTTAGGATTCATTTCAAATGTCAGTGGAGTTGGCATTCTCTGTCACAACACCAGCCAATGTTAAGATTAATGAGGAAAAAATGTTGCTGGCTGGAAGGGCGGGCCACTGAACAAGGTGACCCTGTACATGGCTTTTGGT
Organism: Aplodontia rufa; assembly: GCA_004027875.1. Taxonomy (NCBI): domain Eukaryota; kingdom Metazoa; phylum Chordata; class Mammalia; order Rodentia; family Aplodontiidae; genus Aplodontia; species Aplodontia rufa. The sequence goes on along the minus strand of PVKS010011917.1, from coordinate 16,231 downwards.
TTCTGTATGGCAGATCCCCAATTTACAAGGGCCCTTTCCATTTCCAGCTGTTTCTCCTCACTCCCCAGGCTTCAGCCTCACCCTGCTTGGGCATGACATCAGGGGAAATAGCCCTTTTGTGGCTAAGCCTCTCTGCAGCCACTACCTGGGACCTAAAAGAGGTGAGGGATGGGCCACCATGAGTCCTTGGCCTGAGGAATCAACGAAAGCAAACCCAACCCAGTTTGCCAAGAATACAGAGAGAAAAGCTTCTCAGCCTATAATTGGCTTTGGGAAGAATTCTGCACCAATTAAGACCTGCAGGGGAGGCAGTCATTGTGTGAGAAAGAAACCCTATGCAAAGGTGACTCAGGCACCAGCCAGGAGTTCACCTTCCCATTTAATCTGAGGATCTTAGGTAGGAATCGGAATTTGACCTTTTGTGTTGGTGATATCTGTGGGTGAGCTGCATACTAAAGTAGAGAAGGGGAATAATTGCCCGAGGCACAATGCAGGCATGCCATCGGATTTCTGCTGGCATAAGGTCCGGCTCTACTCTGCTCTCTGCATGGGATGCATAGCGCTCACTTGACATCAAATATCATGATGTCACATCTTCCAAACGAAACACAGAGCCCGCCTTTTCACCAGTACAAAAAGAAATCGAAACCCAAACCCATACATCATATCTTAAGGTGGCAGTTTTGTTGTCAAACAAGTTCCTCTCTACTGTCAGGTCCTATAGAGAAACTGACGGGAAGCATTCCTTTCTCTATCTGCAGAGGAGCCCCCCCATTTTCTGGGCCTGATACATATGGGCAGCAGTCTGTGTTCTTGTGGAGGACAGAAGATGTGTGCAGTAGGCAGACTTTTCTGGTTTTAGGAGCTATGTTTAAGAAAACATTAAGGAGACTCTGGAGATTGCCATAGAGTGACATTATTATAATATCAGGTCATCGAATGTGGTGAAAACTTGTTTTCCTAGTCTCATAGTTTATTTTAGCTAGCAAGGCACCTACTGAAGAAAAAAAATGTTTTATTGGGAGATACTTTTTCAAATGCTGCCTTTTTCCCCTCTTTTCCGACCTCCTCTTCTCTGTCCCCCTTCCTTTCTTATGTTCTTTGTTGTTAGTTGTATACAAAGGCGCAAGGCTGTTTCTATAAATTCTATTCTTATTTAAGGGATATGCTATTTTTAACTTATTATTTGTTCTCACATAGTATGATTACACTCTTACGGATGGATGTCTCTTCACCCTATCTGGAACTGCACCTCAGCTCCCCAGACCAGCAGGTAGAGAGTAGGTATTTTAAGTCCAAGCTCCTCGTATTTTGCCTAAGGGTGCAGAGACCTGGGTGGTGTTGCTGGCTGTTGAAATTAAGGCACCAGCTTCTGAGGCTGTAATGTCACCACTAGTTCAGTTTCGGAAGTCATTGTACTAGGCAGGACTATAGGCAACCTGTATTTGGGGACAGACAGCTCATTTTCAGACTCCTAAATACCCTAATCTCTGGGAGGATCTTTAGGAACTTTGTTTTTGATAGATTCCATAGGACTATTTCCCATAATCCCCTCCCATTTTCCCCAGTAGTTTTGTCTGTTGTTCTTACAGAAGAGGAAATAAGAGAATGGCCAACAAATATGTGACATCAGGGAAATGCAAATCAAAATCACACTGAGACAGCATCTCACTCCAGTTAGCATGACCACTATGCAACCAGCAAACAAACGAAAACCGAACCCAAGAACCAGTGAGGATATGGAGAAGAAGTATTAGTGGGAATGGAAATTTCTATAGCCATTATGGAGACCAGTATGCAAGTTCCTTAAAAAACTCAAAACAGATCTGCCGCATGACCTAGCTATCCCACTTCTGATTATATTTCTAAATGAGATCAGAATACCAAAGAGATATCTGTACACCCATGTTTCCTGTGGCACTATTAACAATAGCTAAGATATGGACTCATCCGAGGTGCCCAACAACCGATGAAAAAATATAGAAAATGTGGTGTATATATATCCAATGAAATTTTGTGCAGCCATAATGAAGAATGAAATCCTATTATTTGCAGCACAGTGGAGAATATTACATCAACTGGAAAAAGCCAGACACAGAAGGCAAGGACTACATGTTGCCTCTCACGTGTGAATGCTAAGGAAGGGCAACCTGACTGTAGAATAGAGGTTAACGGTGGCTGGGAAGTGTGTTTGTGAGCATGTGTTGGAGGAAGATGGTGGATGTAGGGAGCGCACAGTCTGTGCATGTATGGAAATACCACACTGAATCCCATTAACACAATTAGTACTTAATAAAAATAAAATAAATGAGAAGCGGAACTCATGCATTTAGGTTACTATGTCATTCATCACTGAGGGAGGTACATCGCTGAAAGAGGAAAGGAGAAGGAAGAAAGGAAGAAGGCTACTGGCTGAATTTCCTGTTTCATCTGGTAGAAAATATGCCTTGACTCTGTTTTTCTGTCTTTACTCTTCAGCATTTAATTTTCCACCAGAGAACACACTAAAATGGCAAGTCATGACAGTGCTTCCTCATAGAGATCCCTTGCAATGGCAGGGAGAGCCCTGAATTCTATAAGGGTTGTGTGCACCCTTCCAAGTGGATCACCCATTCCTCATTCTCCCTTATTCAAAATATATTATTTTGTAAAATTTCTTTCTACTCATCTGTCTTTCCTTGGATCTGTTTCCCGAGGAAGAAGTCATGTTAATTTGCAGTGTTGTGTGACGTTCGCAACGCACACTTTTTGATGGTCACAGGCCTCTTCCTTCCTTATCAGTAAGTATGTTGCTTGTTCAGTTGATTCTGGGCAGCTGGGTGGGGCATCAGGCAGTCTACGCACGTGATAGTAACAACTAATCAGATGCTGGCAAATAAGCCCCAGCAGCATCTCATAATGACCCAATGATTGATGGGAGTTACCAGCCAGTCTCTGGTCAGACTTTATCTGACCACCCCAGTTAAAGTCACAGGCCCAGCCAGGGCGTGAGAGGGGTGGTTCCACTTCCCCTACTTGCTCTCACTCTGCCGGCCTGGTGAATTTGCCACAAGAGCTCTCGATCTCAATATGAGCTTTGCTTAGCTGCTTTTGGGCCTGACTTCACTCTTACAGTGCTCATTCCATAATCCTCTAAGCCATTTTTGTTGGTTATATTTTTGAGGATTTTACTTTAGGTGGTGGAAAGGTGGTCTCATGACTCAACGTTAACCTCATCTTATATCTGAAGTTTTTGCTCAGATACATCATGCAAACAGTCAACAGAGGAGCCAAGACTCATGTACCCTTCCACTATTTAAAATACATTAGAGCTCTACAGGACACAGCCAAGCTCTTAGCATGGTTTCTAAGGCCATGCTGCATCTGGAACCTTAATTTTTCTCCAGGAAACTCTTAAGCTCATTTCACTCACTTTTAAGCGCTCCCTTCAACCAACACCAGGCTGCCTGAGTTCCTGTGCACACCTTGCTATTCCAGACCTCCTCTGTACATTTATTTCATGTCATTGAAACTGCCTTCATGGACACTCCTTCCTCTCTTCCCCTCTCTTCTCAAACACACTCAATGGTGTTGCCAGGTATTCATCAGAGCTCCATGTTTTGTGACCATCTATCCCCAACCCACCTCAACCTCCATGACAGAGAGGGGCTGTGCCCTCCCCTGACCTGTCTAGCAGGTTTCTATCATTACGTGTTGCATTGTTACCCTTAATCCTTTTGCATTAATATCATCCATACTTCTCGTCCTCTTGGCACTAGATGTAGACACATTGGCCCAGGAAAAATAATTTTCAGTATCAGAATCCAGTGCCCCAACATAAAAGGTATCGAATACACAGGGGTTAAATGAATTAAAACTAAACATGGTTTGAATATAAGATGTCCCTTCAAGCTCATGTGTGACAATTCAGGAAGACTGAAGTGAAATGATTGAGTTATAAGAGCCTTAATCCAATCAGTGAGTAAATCCCCTTATAGGATTAATTGGTAATTGTATGTTGTATTGTGTGGCTGGAGGAGGTGGGTTGTTGGGTGAAAGCCTTGGAGGTATATATTTTGTATGTGGAGTTTGGTGTGGAATTTTTCTCTCTGCTTCCTGGAGCAATGTCTGGATCAGTTTTCCTCTGCCACACTCTTCTGCCATGATGTTCAGCCTCACCTTGAGCCCCAAGGAATGGAGCCAGCTTGCTATGAACCAAGACCTCTGAAACTGTGAGCCTCCAAAATAAACTTTTCCTCCTAAAATTGTTCTTGTCAGGTCCTTGTGCCACAGCAATGAAATAGCTGACTAAAACAGTCCATAAAGTTCGGTTCACAGCAGACTTCAGAATCCTTCCGCTAGAAGAGGAACTAAGAATCAATACTGCGGATTCTCTGGCCACTAGTCCGGTCACTGCAAGGGAGTGTCTTGAGTAAGCAGAAGATATTTCTTGTGGGCAGCCTGGTCCAACTCACTCTCTGATAAACAAAGAATGAGAAATTAAAACTTTTATGGGAAATAAAATTGTGCCAACTCCACACTCTTGATTAAAGTATTTGGTCTCTATGTTCTATGTTTTGTATATATATATATTTTTTTTTTCTCATAGCATTAAATGTCCTGACAGTTGTCTTTGATCTTTTCTTTCAGTTGAGAGCCTTTGAAAGGAATAAAATCGGTAAATATCACTTTTACATGGAAATAAAAATAATTGTTCTAACAAAGACATGGAGACAAAGAGCTTTAATTTTTAAACTTAAATGATTATTCTAAATTTAATAGATTATTTATTGCCAAACTCTCCCTTCTAAAAGACACACCATATAATCACATCTAACTTTAAACATAATTGTTCAGAGTAAACAAAATGCCACTGGAATTTACCGTTAGAAGTGAAAGGAATAAACCGGTGCACAGAGACCAAAACGAATCGTCAGAGATGGGTTTCCCCTTATTGCAGGTTCCCCTTATTGCATTTTTAGGGGATTTTCATGGGGGTTGGGGTAGTTAGAGCAGAGGGCAGATGCTGATTGGTTCTCTGCCCCAAGGACAGTGGTGAAAGTAGGTCATTGGGTGTATGTTTGTGCCTGTGGGAAAGTTAGAGCCCAGAAGGTTAGAGCCAGGACAATTAGAGCCAGGAAGATTAGAGCCAGGAAGAGAAGTTTGGGAGGCGCCTTGAAAACAGAGGAGGGTTATAAGAAGTTTTATGAATGTGTTTGGATTTCTTACAGAATTTAATTAAGCTTTGGATCCTCATGCGCCCCTCTGGCCTAATGAGTTGGAACCCTCTCAAACATATCTCAGGGAATTTCCTGGATAGAAACAGCTGCTAAGAAACCCTTGTGGAAGAAGGGGTCCAGAGGTATTGTTATTTTGTTTCCCTTGAAAATTTTAGCTACATTTTTATCAAATTTATTACATTTAAATTGGATGAGACACTTCAGAAAAATTCCATTGAAATAATTTTCAAAAGACAATACACTTGGGCTGGAGCAGTGGCTCGGCAGCTACGATGCTTGCCTGGCATGTACGAGGATGCAGACTCGAATCCTAGCATCACGTACACAGCGAAGTGTCCGAGCAATGAAAGCCACATGAAAAATTAAATAAAATTGATTCTCTCTCTCACTGTCACTCTCTCTAAAAAAAAAAAAAAAAAAAAAAAATCCCAGCAAACAAACAAAATACACGTTGTACAAAAGGAAAAGAAAGAGCAGGTATAGCAGTTGGCAATTACTTGTAAAATGTTTGTGCTGCTGACCAAGGATCTTTCCTGCAAGTGAATGAATAAATGCAACTGGGTACAGAGACGTATTTAAAAGAAAAATAAAAGGAAAGGAAGGCACTACAGAGGCAGAGCAATGGTTGCTCCAATATGTCCACTCCTCGTCGTCAGAACCTGTGAATACGTTGTTACAGGTCAAATTTAGGAATTGAATTTGTAGGTGGCCTTAAGATTGCTAATTAGCTGACCTTCAAGTGAAGAGATTAGGTAAGCTGTGTTACCCAACTGGACACATTGTATTCACAAGAATCCCTCAGTATTTTGGAAAAGGAAGACAAGGTCCAAGTTTCCGAAATGTTTAAACATGTTCTGTTTCTGGTTTTGAAGAGGGAGGGAGGGGTCACCAGTCACTGAATGCAGAGGGTCCCTAGAAGGTGCAGTAGGTGAGGAAACAGATTCTCGTCGTCTCAGGCCTCCAGAGGGATGAAGTTCTGCTTACCCTGATTTCAGCCCTGGGAAACTTCCCATCTACAGGACTGTAGTAAATGTGTGTTTTCTGTGGCTATTTGTTAAAGCTGCATTAGAAAAATAGCATAGATACGCTCATATGATGTAGTTGTTAAAATAATTGAACAATCCCTGATGATGTGGGAAATATTTATGTCAGTCAGAAAAGCAGATGGGACACATACACAGTAAAATCCAACAGAAAAATATTTATTTCCATTTTAGATAAATTCTGAAGATACACTGAAAAATCTTGTTAGTCATGGACAATGGGGTTGTTTAACTTCTTTCTTTTTCTGATTTTCCCAAGTTGTTTTGTAATCAGAAAAAAATTTAAATGTTGAACATGATTGACGTTGAAGCTGGAAATAAGTTACTATATCAATGGTATTTTATGTTCTTTCAAAAACTTTTTAAAAAGGGGAATGAGCTATATAATACAGTAAAATTCTGTAGGTTAGCTTGTGCTCAATTCTTACTTTACCAAATTTATGCATCCCAAATATGCTTTTTGAAAGGTAAATAACATGTTAATGTTTACCTGTTTTAATTTTGGATTTTTCAGTGAACTAAATCTTGAAACCTGGGCCATATGAAATTTGAAAATGATTTTGTTATAAAAAGACTCATCTTTGAATATCACTTTCATAGTATGAGGATTAATAACAAGAGTTTTCTTTATGGGTTCAACTGGAATCCCATTTAATCTTTCCTTACGAGATTCAATATTGGTCCCCACTGTTCTTAAAAAGTCACCATCTCCCCCTTCATGGTGTGTGTATTTGGTTTCATTAGTGATGAGTTTCATTGTAGTTCTATCTGTAGAGAACATTACTTAGAGGAAATTATACCTCCTAAGCAGGGTAAAATTCTGGGTTTAGTCATATACTTTATTTTAATAAGTAACTGATTTATGTACACAAATAAGACTTCTAAAATTTAGTATAAATTTCTGGTTCCAAGGCACATGCAGAATGTAGTTATTACCTGGGAAACAGCAGATGTCAGCAATCAGAAAGTGGGGATCAGTCACCACGTGTGTCTGGGCTCTAATCATGGCTTCCCCTATTACTGTCTTGGTGCTTTTGGTAAGCGAATCCTCCTTTTTGGAGAAATGGAAAGTGCTGTACCAAACTTCTAAAATTATTGTGAGAAGTTAAAAAAACAACAAACAAAACCCCAAAATGCCTTTCCTTGTAAATGGTGGCCATTGTCTAATCTGAATGCTTTTTATCTGGTGGTGTTATCCGAGCCACACAGCATAAGACAATTTAGTAAATGCTCATGCTTGTGTCTTCTGTGGCTATTTCAAGGCATGATTTCTCATGAAAGCAGTGCATCAGTTTCAAAAATACGGGGTTGTATGGAGAACTAAGGAGCAGAAGAGACAGAAACTTCCATTTCACTTATGTGTCGATGCTAGTTTTCCAACACCTCATTTGAATGAGTGCAATCTTCAATCCGTACTCCAATGTGCTTTAGAGAGAGATGTGGTCTCTCTGTTCCACCATAACAGCATGTAAAACAGGATCAGGCTGTTTTCTGAGGTACAAGTTATAAAGAAAAAGGAAAACCAAACAGTATTTCATTTTGACCCCTTTGCTCTCCTGAAAAAAACAATGGGAGATCCTGTGCCCTTAATTCTTTTGGATAAATGTATGAACAGAGAAGATATTGAAGAATTTATTCCTTGGAAAGCAGATGAGGAAGGTATAATGGAGGATAAAAATGCTATAAAAACAAGAAAACCTCGCTGGAACTTACCTGCTCTACTGCATTTCTTTCGTTATCGTTATTGAGAATTTTTGATGCATATATTAAACCCAATCCTGAATGCTAATTTGTAAAGTAGAAATCATGTCAAGACCATTAAGTATTATTTAAAAAAACCCCAAAATATGAAACAGCCACTTTAAAACATAGCATAAGCTTCTTCCTAAGTCAGGAAGGACTGAAAAGTCAGGTTAGTCCTGAAGAAATGAGGAATAAAAGACAATAAATACATTCTAAAAATAGATTTGAATAATCAAATGAAGTATCCCTGGCTGCTGATTTCCTTTATCCTGTCTTAGAATAAACTCTTTATTAGATTGAATGTTGACCTTGGAATGTCTTTGGGAAATAAGTTTGGAGTGTCAATTCTATGATAAATGTACTTACAAAATATCATTTCAGATTTTAAAAGCAAACTGCTAGAAACTAAGCATTACACCATTTAGAAAGTTTGTAAGTTTTCACAATCATTGTTTTAACACAGAAATCTGTTTATTAAACCAAACAAAACAGAGAAAATTATATCAGCCCTCAATTTTTAAATTTTCATTTAAATAAGCAAACTCTAAATTCACACCTTAAAAGATGTTTGTGCATCTATGTATTTCCAAAATACTCATATTTCAATAAGATTTTCACATTATATTCACCAACAGTATCACAAAAGTTCTCTTTTTTTGTTTTTGTTTTTTTGTTTGTTTACATAACTGTAAGGAACGGTAATTCTAGAAACACTAGAAGAAAAAAGCATAGCAATGTCCACAGTTACAAGAAAAAAGTGCACATTACTTGGTCACAATCACAGTCATTACTTGAAAAACTATATGTAACAAGTAGGTAAGAAATATCACTGATGCCTTCAACTCATTGTCAAAAACTGAATGACATAATTTTACAAGAAATAAGGCAAATTCAGGAATGCACAAAGAATCCGAAATCCAACCAAGGCGAAACGACGGAAAAAAATCATACAAGAAGCATGAACTAAAGTACTTCTCTCTAAATATTTTTAAAATAGAATCGCCTGAAGCGCACAAAGAAAACGCCAGTCATGTGTATCCAACGCTAGAAAAGAAGAGCAAAGTATGCGGGACAGGAGGGAACTGTTCATTTAAAGTTGCAGCTGCTTCTGCTGAAAGTTCTTTATTTTAGCTAAAACTGTAAAGTATACAAATCATATCAGCAGACATAACGGTCTGTTTGGACACTATTTCCGAAAGAGAGAAATGAAAAGAAAACCTACACACGAGTGCAAATTTTCAGATTGTCACTTGCAACCTCTTAAAAACATTCAGTCATCTACATCCAATTGCTGCTGGAAGGGTGCTCGTAAGACAGCAGCGGCAATCAGGAGCGAGCAGCTCTAAAGGAACCAAGGTGTGATTTTTTTTTTTTCAACAGGTCTTTTTCAATATTAAAAAAATCCCGTGATGAAAACTGGTATGGTAAAGCTGCAGTGTGGAGTGGTTTTGCTTTTATTTTTGAGATCAGAGTAAGTGCAGAAACGCAGGCTTCTCTTAGAAGTAGTTCCTGATGTGATGATTTACAGAACGTAGGCAAGGGTTTTTTCCAGCATCAAGTGTTATTTTTGTAGAAAGAATTTGGAAAGAGGAGAAGGCAAAGGGATGTGGAAAAGGTACTTACAGTAATTTCTCAAAACAGTATTCTTTTAGGACCTATGAAAAAGTTACCAAAGTAAAAATGACAATTTTGAATGAAAAACAAGTTTTCTTTTTATAAAAATTACATATTTTTTTTTTAAAATACAAGATCCTTTACATTGTTGTTATATCCTGTAGCAACAAGAAATTTGGCTTTTTTTTTTTTTTGCCAGATACTTCCGCTTTAAGTCCAATGAGTCAGTAGCAAATTCCACTAATATTTCAGTTGGATCTTGAGCTATTTTTTTTTTTTT
>PVKS010011916.1:0-55244 GCA_004027875.1 Aplodontia rufa | reverse complement strand
GGAGGAGAAATGGGGTCTCAGACAATGCACTGCCCCGGTGCCAATTTGAAGCGGCTCTGACAGGAGTAACCACACTTTGTGTTTCGAGGGCCGTCCGTACAGTGTGCTTTGCATTAAGAAAGCAGCGACTCGGAATCTACTTAAATTACAGAGTCAAAGTGGGGCCCTGAGCCGACCTGCCAGAGGCTTGGGGCTGGTGAAATGGTTCCTAGCACACACTTGAGGAATTTGATTCCTTTTTCTTCTTTTTCCTGGGGTTTGGAAGAGAAAGCAGAAGCAGCAGAAATAATCCTTCAAAAGTTCATGGGCAGGGGGTAGGCAGGGGTGCTGGAGCGGTGGCTCAGTGGTTCGAACCCCAGCACCACGTACACAACAAAGTGTTGGAGCAACAAACGCCACATGAAAAACTAGATAAAATTGATTCTCTTTCTCTCCCTCACTGTCTCTCTCTCTCTTTAAAAATAAATAAATGAATAATAAAGTTCATGGTAGGGGTGGTGAGGCTGGAGCGGCGGCTCAGTGGTTGGAGCGCTTGCCTGGCATGCACGAGGACCCAGGTTCAAACCCCAGCACCACACGCACAACGAAGTGTCGGAGAAACAAAGGCCAGGTGAAAAAACAAATAAGATTGATTCTCTCTCTCTTTCTCTCTCTCTCTCTCTCTCCATCTTAAAAAAAAAAATGTGCATGGCACTTTATGATAAGCAGACCTGCTGTTTCTCGAGGGTTTCGTGTGGACTTGGGTGTGCTGCAGTGTGGTTGGTGGGCAGGATGACTGCCACTCGTGGCGGCTGTTTGGGGGGTGAGCAGGAGTGATGCAGAGCATGGGCTTCACAGGGACTGTGGCCCTACTGCCTCAAAGGAATTTTGTTTTTCTGCCTGCTCTGTCATAGAACTTCAGACTGTGCCAATCCCTAACAGCCCTTTTCAACCCGCAGTCAGAATACCGTTCTTATATGCAGAAACAAAGGCCTTCATTGTCGAGTGAGACATCCAGGGGCATCTGGGGTGTCATTTAACTGGGGACATTGCCTCCTGGCTCTTGTCCTATTGAGGTCACTGCTGAATGAAACTCTCTCCCCACCCGCCCCTTGCTGTGGTTCTCTGTGACTGAGACCTGACTTTCCTGCGGGGTCTTAATTATGCTGGTTTGGAACGGGGCTAACCTCACATTGGTGGAATGGCCTTGTCGTGAACCTACAGGAGGCCATAATGTTCCTGGGCAGGGGCCAGTGTGGTCTGTGTCTACACAGACTGGATTCAGACTTTTCATTCTTCATATTTAACCGTCCTCTCTAAAAGATCAGCCTCCCCGCTCTACCTCCCCCTCACGAAAACTGTGAAGTTATAAATTCTTGCAGTTGGGAAATTTGATAAGAAAGAACAAGTCTTTGATTTAGAAATCAGTGCTATCATTATGTAAAACTATGATGCACTAATTAAAAAAAATAATAATTTTTTAAAAAAGAAATAAGTGCTGTCAGCCTGGAAGATGTCCTATCTTCCTGTAGCCCAAAGCCCATCTGCTTGGCCAGCAATAGTGACCGACTTGCCACTGTTGTGGTGGAACCTTCCCAGCAGGAACAAACCCCCGTGGAGTCAACACGGGGCCACTCTGTCCACCCTCACAGCCTTCTGCTGCTTCACGAAAATTGAAAATGGAATTAAGTCAAGTTGAAATGCTTTGACATGTTTTGAATGATGGCTGATTCACACATGGTTAATAAACAGTTTTCATTTATTCCTGTAACAAAGTCCTTGCATCATGAAGTTCATGGTTAAACAAATGCCCAAGGGCATACTAGGGATGGAGAAGGCATTTGGAAATCCAAATAATATTGAGTCCACAGTTCCCCAGTAAGTATGACGAAGCCACTCTCATGGAGTAGAGAAGGGGCTCTATTGGAGGCTGTACTCGTGTGGATACTCATGAACCCCAAAAGCTCATCTGTGAGACAATGCAGAAGGCTCAGAGGTAAAATGACTGAGGGATTAGCTGAGCAGCAACTGAAGGCAGTCAGGGTGTGGCTGGAAGAGGTGGGTCTTTGGGGGAGTGCCTCTGAGCTATATATTTGTGTCTGGCATGGAGTCTCTTCTTCCTGACCATCATGTCGGCCACTTCCCTCTGCCACACTCTTCTGCCATGATGTCCCGCCTCACCTCAAGCCAAGGAATGGATTCAGCCTTCTCTGGACTGAGACTTCTGAAACCATGAGCTCCCAAGTAAACTTATCTTCCTAAAATTGCATTCTTGTCAGATCATTTAGTCACAGCAGCGAAAAAAGCTAACTAGAACAAAGGCAGTGAGAAATCTCAGTAGTGCCTCTTTACCCAGGGAGGATATGTGCTAAGACCCTCCAATGCGTGCCTGAAATCCTATATAAACCATAGATATCTACGTTTATTCTTACACGTAGAGACCTATGAAGTTTAATTTATAAATTAGGCACAGTAGGAGATTAAAAACAACTACAGTAAAATGAAATAGTTACGGCAATATATGTAACACAACTTATAGTAAGTATGAATTGTTTATTTCTTGAATTTTCCAGGTAATTTTTTTTTTTTTGACTGCAGTTGACCACAGATAACTGAAACCTCAGAAAAACGAGACTGGCCTTAGAGGGACACTAGAACATGACAACTTGAGCATTTTTCAATTTTATTTACTGAGGTTTTTATGTTTATGTGTAACTTAGGGATTTGACAGAAGGACCATATCAAAGGGATCCTGGGGAAATTTCTAAAACTGAGGAAGCTTTTGAAAGCAAAGCACGTATCACAGAGAAAGCTGCTCGTTCGTTTCCAGATAGAACTATTTCCAGAACACTCAAGCGTGGGGACTTTTAGAAGAGTTCACTACTCAGGCCAGAATGTAAACTTGAAAGGAAATCAACAGGGCTCCAGACCCAACTTCAAGCTTTCCAAGGTGAGGCTGGTAGTGCCCCGAGGTCTAGGTGATAAACTGGGGTACATAGTCAGGGTACATTACATCTCCCTGAAGAGGAATGTGCTAGCCCTCTAACCCCAACCCACCAGCTTGATTTGGGGTCTTTGGCATCATTTACTGGGTCCCGACACCATCAAAAAGCCTAAAGGGCCAAGCATGGTGGCACACACTTGTAATCCCAGAGTCTAGGGAGGCTGAGGCAGGAGGATCGAAAGTTCAAAGCCAGCCTCAGCAACTTGAAGAGATCCTGAGCAACTTAGCAAGACCCTGTCTCAAAATAAAGTACAAAAAAGACTGAGGATGTGGCTCAATGGTAAAGTGCCCCTGGGTTCAATCCTTGGTACGAAGGACTTGGATATGTAGTCTTGGGGTACAACAGTCACATAGACTCTATGTAAACTGTGAGCACAGTTGATACATCGCCCTCTGTATAAACCATTCATTCATTAATAAACTCAGTAAATATCTGGCGATTGGATGAATCTGTTAAAGATGGTCTTTGGGAGAAATTGTTCAACATTATGAGACATCGGTAGGTGTCTCAGGGGCCATTTAGATCCATTCTCCTCTTAACTTTATTTTTTGTGGGGGGTACTGGGGATTGAACGCAGGAGCACTTAATCACTGAGCCACATCTCCAGCCCTTAATTTTTTATTTTGAGACACAATCTCACTAAGTTGCCTAGAGTCTCACTAAATTGCTGAGGCTGGCCTGGAACGTGGAGTCCTCCTGCCTCAGCCTCCTGAGCCGCTAGGATCACAGGCATGCACCACTGTGTCTGGCCCATTCTCCTCTTTAAGTTCCACAGATAGCAAATATAACTATATAATTCAGTCATCCAAAATACATTTGTTGAGAACCCACGATGTGTTCTATACTTATCTTACAAAAACAATACAGTTTTTCCATCTCCGGGAATCTGTTAAAATTGTCTGACCTGCCTAATTTCTGAGCTGGTCCAGAGGAAATAGTTGTAGGTGTGGTGTCTCAGGCAAAGAGGAAGTTTTCCACCCTTTCCAACAACCTGGGGCTTAGAGACCAGACTCCAAATTCCTATATTTTTAGTAGAAACTTGGCCAAACTGTGGATCCAGTTCCCTGGTGTAGCAAAAAGAATTAGTAATAAAATTAAGTTTAACAAGAACTGAATATTAGACCTAAGGAAGTAGCTGAAATCCAGAATAACTAATAAAAGGAAAAGAATGAGCTAATTTATTCAAGCTCTATAGAACAGATCAAGACACCCTGAAAATAGCTTTCTTTTTTTAACCTTTGGAAATGTTCCTATTAAGACCCAATTTTTCTCTTCCTTGAATATAAATCTTTCCTTTAAATATCCATGAAATGTTTGAGAAACATCCAGAGCTAACACACTGTGTACCTCCATTAATTATCAAAGAAGGATCCAAATATTTTGAAATGCTTGCGATACTTTTCAGCTGTCATGTCACTACCAAACCCGAGTTCTGACTTACTGAACTGTAGAAAGAGGCCAAGCTGCGCTCAAAATGGAGTGGCTTTTTCTGCCATCATAAAGAAAAGAATGGAAGGCGGTTAGGAGTTATCAGGTGCGTGACAAGCACCTGGCTGGGCAGGTCGCATGCTACCTATTCATCCTGGGGGAAATCGCTTTACTGTACCTATTGTTGTGTGCTGTCCCCACTTTAGATATAAGGACACTGAGGTGACCGTGGACCCCAAAGTTCATTATCTTCGATGGTGGTCCATTTAGACAGAGGATTTATCTCCTTAGAGAGTTGGCTTTTGAGATTATGAACACCATCCTCCCCAAAACTCAACCGCAGAATTCCTGAGATGCTTTGTCTACAAATTACTCACCTCCAATCCATAATTTCACAAGGAGTCTTGTTTGCTGGAGGATTACAGTCAGGACATTCATTTGTAGAGGGCAAATACATAAGAGGAGCTACTCAAAAGGGCAAAGGGCAAAAGGACCAAGGTGATTTATAGCCCTTTTTAATCTCATCTTGTCTTATCTTATGTTAAATAGCCTCACTGACACAGCAGCTGATAAGCTATGACATCATGCAATTCAGAGGTTCTAGAAATCACCTAGACCAGTGTCCCTCAAATCTTGGTCTATAAGCAGACTCCATCAGAATGACTTGGTTCACATTTCACATAAGCATGGGTCCCAGGCTTGTAGCAAAATCTCCAACGCAAGGTACTAGGAATACACATTTTAAAGTTTCTAAATGATTCTCAGCAGAGCCTGGTTTTGGAACCCCTGACAAGTGGCTCTCCAACTCAGGGAAGGAAACCCCTCCAACTCTTCCGTGTCATGCAAGCAGGAGTCTTACCAGGGTTACAGTGGGAACAGAGAATTTACAACTCAGAAAAAGCTTTGCATTATGGTGGGATAACACTATCGGTTTGAAAGTCCTTTCTTGATTTAAACTAAAATATGTCACCTTAAAACTTGCATGCAGGGGCTGGAGTAGTGGCTCAATGGTTGGAACACTTGCCTGGCATGTGCAAGGATCTAGGTTCAAACACCAGCACCACATGCAAAACTAAATGTTCTAGAAACAAAAGCCAGATGGAAAACTAAATAAAATTGATTCTCTCTTTCTCTCTCTTAAAAAAAAAACATTTATTGGCCCCCAACTCTGCCCCAATACAAGCTCATGGAGTTCCTCAGGACAGGAACCTTCAAATATTCAAAAACAGCAAATACATTTCCCCTAAGACCTTACTTCTCTCTGCTAAAATCATTCCTTCAATCTCTTCTAGTAGGTCATGAATTCAGTAGCTCATCCTCTATCAAAAAGATAGTTCAGGGGCTGGAGCAGTGGCTCAGCGGTTTCAGTGCTTGCCTGGCATGCGTGAGGACCCAAGTTCAAACCCCAGCACCACATACACACTAAGTGTTGGAGCAGCAAAAGCCAGATAAACTCAATGAAGTTGTTTCTCTCTCCCCCTACCTCCCTCTCTCTCTCTCTCTCTCTCACTGTCCCTCTTTCTTTTTTTTTTTTAAGATAGTTCATAGAAGATCAAACTCAAGTTGCCAACAGTTATAAAAATTGACCAATAGTCAGGTATGCAGTTTAAAATGACAACATAGGGGCTGGAGTGGACCCCAGCACCAAGTACACAGCAGAGTGTGGAACAATGAAAGCCACATGAAAAACTAAATAAAATTGATTCTCTCTCTCAAAAAAATTAATATATTCTTACCAATGGCAAAAAAATTAATAATTTTATTATCTTACCCAAATGGCAAAAAAAAAAATAACTTAAAGAGCAATAGTATTTCCTGTTGGTAGATAATGTGGGGAGAATAATATATTCCTGGTGAAAATGTACAATCATACAAGCTTTTTGAAAAATCATCTAAGGAGGCTGGAGCAGTAGTTCAGTGGTAGAGCGCTTGCCTGGCATGCATGAGGACCCAGGTTCAAACCCCAGCCCCACAAACACAAAAAGATGAAAAAAAAATAACATTAAAAAACAGTCTGGCCACATCTGAGTGAAATAAACACACACACACACACACACACACACACACACACACACACACTTTGACACCTGGGTTCCACTTCTGGGAATCTAACCCTAAAAGTAAAAGGCTTATGTACTAGAGAATCGCAAGTGTGGGGTCATCAAAACTAATAATATATGCGACTGGTGGAGGAGCTAACATTCTTCCCATCTACTCCGTGGATAATGGCTTTGCACAAGACTAGGAATGGCTGGTTATTGGAGCACTTGGTAGGGTGAGTGTTCACCATGAGTCAGGGACAGGTCTAAGCCCCTAACTTAGCTTTCTGCTAAGTAACACTCCCGGGCTGGGCAAGTACCGTTGATCGTCAACACTCCTTCCTTAGTGCCAAATCTCAGACCTCATCTTCTGAGCCAGTCCTGCCCTTCCAACTTAAAGGAAATCAACCAGGCCGGCGATGGGCCAGTCTGGGCTCTTGCACCTGCTGTGGGAACTTTAGCTCCTCTCAGCTTCCACGAGCAATTCTATAACCGGACTTGAACGGAATCAGAAGGAATAATGAAAGAAACACACCAGCTGGCACTCACAGGCTCAGGCAAGGTCAATGTCCCCTGGACGAGATGGACCCTCATTGTGAAGTTGCAGTCTCATCAGAGTTCACCACTAGGAAAAACACTCTCATTTTATTTTTAGACCTGTCCAGAACTCTGCAGCACAGAGACGGCTCTCTGGGTGGTGTAGATGTCCTGTTACTAGTGCTCCATTTACTGAGCACTACTATGTGCTGAACAATGTGCTGCTGCACACGCTTGGTCTCCTCTCGTCCTCTGAATGGCGGTCCACACCCTCACTGGTCCTCAGCGTTCAGTCCAGCCCCCTTGGGTCAGAGACTGAAAGGCTAAAGCCATGTTTCCCAGACAGCCTTGAGTCTGGGCTTCAGTCCTGAGATTCTGGTTTTCCCAGCCAGCTGGGATGTGGGCAGTTGGAATGGAGGCCTTGCTGCTGCTGTCTCCAGTGGCAGATTGAGATGGGGAGGCAATCCGATCGCTGGCCCCAGCCCCAGAGGTCCCCAAGTCCAGACCTAAGTGCATGGTATTAAAGGGCAGGACGTGGGGCATCCAGGACTGGTGGCAAGCGTGGGAGAGGGGCAGCTTCCTAGCCATGCTGGCTTCCTAAGTGAGGGCTCAGGAGACACAAGGGGGCCAGTGCTTCCTGACCCTGGAAGAGGCCGCTGCTCCCTTTGCCTTGGTTCTGAGCTGTGGCCTCTGGGGCGTCCTTCTCCAGGCCTCCCAAAGACCCTGCCAACCACTTCCTATCCTGTAATGCATTCCTGTCAGTTAGTTAGCTCTGGCTCTTTGCATTACACTCTGACAGGTACAGGTAGATATTGTTACGCTTGTTTTACAGGAAGGGAACTGAGGCCCGGAAACCCTAGGCAGTTTGTTCAACTGATCTTCAGCCTGGGTGGATGCATTTACGCTCTCTGAATTGGGAATCATGATACAGCAGCAGCCTTCATGGAGCCTTTGTGGAATTAAATTTCAAGAGGACTCAGGGCTTCTGGGCCTGGCTGCAGGAGACATAGCGCCCTGCTCCCCTGAGCTCCACTGTGGGACCATGGTAGGAAGGGTGCCCTCGGTGGCAAAGAGGACACTGTGCATGTGTGTGTTCCTGACATTTTCCAGTAGGATTCCCTTCTGAGAATGTGTAGCTCCTGTGCAGAAACGGATCCATTGATAGGTAACTGTGCCTATACTTGGCACGGCTGGTTCAGACTGCAAATGCATAAGATTAATAGACATGCTCCTTGCCTTACCATGGGGTGAGGTCCCGGTAAACCAATCTTAAACTGAAAAAAAAAATATATATATAAGGACAAAATGCATTGAACACACCTAACCTACCCAATATCACAGCTTAGTGGCGCCTAACCCCGACGGGCTCAGAACGCTGACATTGGCTGTTCATGGGTAGAGTCATCTAAAAATTCTACCTCATAGTAATCAAGGGATTTACTGAATACTGTACTGAAAGTAAAGAATGGCTCTCGTGTGCCTTTGTGTTATTGTCAACTGAAAGTTGAATCATTATCACACAGGGATCACTTTTTAAAATTTTTTTAAATTGTTTAATTTTTTTATTAAGAAGTTGAGTTATTGTACAATCATAAATGCATGTAATGTGACAATATGATATGCATTTGTTCTTAAGCCAGAGTTACCCCCACATTACCCACACCCCAGTCTCTTGATTCTTCTATATTTTGCCCCTACAAGTGATATAAATGTTAGATTGTGAATTTTCCAGAATTAAATGATTGCATAAGTGTTATTTGGATTCTCAGGGGGTATAGAGTATGCTACACTGTTGACTTAACTCTTAATTATGTTGAATTTTTCTTTTTTCTCATTTAGCTCAGATACTGCTCACTCCCTCATTCATTCAGTGATTATTAATTAAAATGCTATAATATGCAGAGTTGTTGGAGTAATAACAAGAAGAATAAGGGACTGGGGACATAGCTCAGAAACAGAGCAATTGCCTAGCATGCACGAGGGCCTGGACTTGATCCCCAGGACCAGAAAAACGAAAGGAAAGGAAAAAAAAAAGGACTAAGTCCTGTAATGTGCCCTGCAGGAATTCACATCTTCAGAGAGAGCACACACGCATGCCAAATGTAGGTATTATAACATGATTCCTTCCAAGTTGGGGAGGAGGAAACAACCAATATCAGGAAGTCCTTCCAGTCTGAACAGGAATCTCTCAGCAGCCAGGAAACCACCTGGGCAAAAGCACAAGAAGCACCCCAAGTTGTAAATTAGCACAACCACTATGGAAATCAGTGTGGAGTTTCCTCAACAGAGTAGGCCTGGAATCGCCTTAGAACCCGTCTCTACCACTCCTCCATGTTTATCCTAAAGAATTAAAGTCATCGTACGACAGTGATACAAGCCCAGACATTTTTTTTTTTTTTTAAGACAGAGAGGGACAGTGAGAGTGAGAGAGAAAGACAGCGAGAATCAATTTTATTTAATTTTTCATCTGGTCTTTGTTGCTCTGACATTTAGTTGTGATTGTCGTGCTGGGGTTTGAACCTAGGTCCTCACACATGCCACGCAAGCACCACAACCGCTGAGCCACTGCTCCGAACCATGAACACCATGTGTTCAGCAGCACAATTCACAATAACCAAACTGTGGAACCGACCTAGGTGTCCATCAACCAATGAATGGTTAAAGAAAATGTGGTAAATATACAAATGGATAATAATTCAGCCATAAATAGACAGAATTAGAGACCATTATGTTAAGCGAAATAAGCCAGACCCAGAAGGTCTGGGGTCATATGTTTTCTCTCAGACATGGAAGCTGGAGAGGAAAAAAGAGAAGAAAGACATTGAGGGGGCAGCGCGGCGATCTTGTGAAAATCAAAGGGAAATGAGTAAAGGAAAGGGACCAGGACTTGGTAAGTCGGGAGAAAGGGGCAAGTACTGGGGAGGGATATTGGCCAAATTATATCATTATATTGTGTGTATGTATTAATATGTAACAACAAATCCAATCATTATATGCAACTCTAATGCACCAATAAAAACATGAAAAGAGAAAAAAATAGAGACATTCTGTTTCCTATTTATATTTTTCTGTTTTTGTCCCCAGAGGGAGTACATATTAATTTCACATCAGAATTAAGTTATGAAAATAAGTCTAATGAAAAATAAGCATCCCAAGGACAACCTGTGTGTAAGTCAGTGGAATGGGGCATGGCAGAGAGGCTGGGACGGAGGCAGGTGGCAAAGGGAGACTCGCTGCTCCGCAAGCTTGGTCCTGTGGACTGGAGGGATCCAGAGGAAGTCCTTGCTGGGAAGAATGATCAGATTCGCTGTTCAGAAAGCCAGACACAGATGATGAAGTAGAGATGGAAAGAGAAAAGCAGGGAGTTAGGTGAGTTGGGTTTGCGGGGGCGGATATGACGTGGCCTTGATGGAGGCCAGGGGATAGGAAGAAGATGGAGAGAAGAGATGGGTGGTGGGACCTTCAGGAAAGCAGATTCAGCAAGACTCGGTGACATAGTGAAAGGGGGACATGTGGAAGCCAATCCTAAGCTAATTCAGCAGACTGAAAAGTAGAGGTGATGTTTAGATAAGTTAGAAAATGTTAAGACAAAAGTTACGTGTTGGAGGGAAGGGAGGAAGAAGAAAGTGTGTTAGCTCTCAGGAGTGTTGGGCTCAAGTTGCCTGTGGGATTGTCCTGAAAGAATAATAGAAGAGGAATCGTAGAGGGGACAGTTTATAAACAGTACTGGCTGGGCACTGTGGCGCACACCTGTAATCTCAGTGGGTTAGGAGGCTGAGGCAGGAGGATCGCAGCTTCAAAGCCAGCCTCAGCAACTTAGTGAGGCCCTAAGCAACTGAGCGAGACCCTGTCTCAAAATAAAAAAATAAAAATGTCTGGGGATGTTGTTCAGTGGTTAAGCACCCCTGGGTTCAATCCCTGGTATCAAACAAACATAGCACCGCTGCCAGGAGAGAATAAAGAATTGCTTCGTTGGCTTTTCTGATGCTTAGCTCATATAATTAAATGAGAGCCTCCTAAATATTCATGCCTGAGAAATCCATTTCTCTATAGATTGATATTTAATTTGACTTTTGAGTTGCATTTTATGTTCTTATCTTTTTTGGTTTTGAGTTTCTGTTCATTTGTTTGGTGTTAGGCCTCATCCATGCTAAATGGGTATCACTAAGCTGTACTCCTAACCCAGCCTGGGCTCTTGAGCTTATTTATTTATTTATTAGAAAGAGAATCAGTTTTATTTAGTTTTTTCGTGTGATTTTTGTTGCTCCAACACTTTGTTGTGTACGTGGTGCTGGGGTTCGAACTCGCGTACACACGCATGCCAGGCAAGCGCTGTTACCACTGAGCACTGCTCCAGCCCCTTTTGAGCTCATTTATGAAATTTAAAAAAAAATATTAAATTTTGAAAAAAAAATTTAAAGTAATTTGGCATGTATAAAATAATGGCAAGAACCATATAAAGAGCTCCTCTGTTTCTCTACCCCAATTCACCAATTTTTAACACTTTGCCACATTTGAGCTCTTGTGTACACCTGCACTCTCTCCTCTTCCTCAACAATGCACGCATATTATAGTTTTTTCTTTTCTGAATCATTTAAAATTACTTTGCAGACACCATGTCCTATTTTTCTCTGTGTGTATTTACTTAATATGTATTTTGCAAGAAAAAGGCAGGTATAAAATCCCGGAAACTTAATATTGACATCATACTTTAATCTCCAGTTGTTTTCCAGTTTCATCTATGGTCCTAATAACAGACTTCAAAGCAATTTTTGGAAAACTATCAAGTTCAACAACACATTGATATTCCGTAATGGCTCTAGAAAACCATTGCCTTAGCTTGAAATATTTGTGATAAATCATTTTTTTTTCTTTTTTAAGAGAGAAGGACAGTGAGAGAGAGAGAGAAGGAGACAGAATCAATTTTTATTGAGTTTTTCACATGGTTTTCGTTGGTCTGACACTTAGTTGTATACGTGTACGTGGGTGCTAGGGTTTGAACCCGTGTCTTGTGCATGCTAGGCGAACGCCGATACTGCCAAGCCACTGCCCCAGGCCAATCAGTTTCTTTTTAATGTGGGATTTAAACATACTTTGTTCAAGCATCAAGAAGCCTATTCATTTCCTTTAGAGTAATCAGTCCAGCCTTGAAAGCACCAGGTTTGAGAGTGAGATTTCTCTACCTCTTCACTGCAACCTCAAGTTGCCCTTCCCAACGCAAAACAAAATTTAGAGGGAAATCTTTGCAACTGCCCCTACTCTTTCTGCTGTCAGCCTCAGAGGCAAGGGGAAACACCAGCTTCCCGCTTCTTGCCGACCCTCTGTTCTCAATTAACTGTCGAATTTTGACTGCTGAATGGGTATTCTTTAACCTGAGCTGACCATTTGGAATTTAAAATTAGCAAAGTAATTATATTTACTGGGCCACTGATTGAAAGGAAACTGCACTCCGCTGATGAATGTGCATGTTGTGAAATGGGTCACGGCAGCAGATGGCCTTCCAAGGAGCAAAAGATAACTCTGGAGTTGGCTGCTGTTTCTCCTTGACTTCCTTAATTGAGTCCTGCCCAAATGTTCAAATCGGGTCAAAGAAATCAGGGATGTTGGCATGAATAAGTGAGGAGCTGTGAATTATCCAATAGTATTCTGAACTTAAACCACTAGAAATTGAAATCCAGATATAAAACCGAAGCTAGGTTTTAAATCTCTATCAGCATCATTACTGTTCATTAAGAGCTTGGTCTCCGCGAGCTCTATTCTGGATGTTTTACCTACGTCGACTTGTTTAGTCAAAACTCAGAAACCTAGGGGCTGGAGCGGTGGCTCGGCAGTTACGGCACTTGCCCGGCATGCATAAGTACACGGGTTCAAACCCCAGCACCACGTACACAACTAAGTGTCAGAGCAAGGAAAGCCATGTGAAAAAACTCAATAAAAATTGATTCTCTCTGTCTCTATCATTCTCACTGTCCTTCTCTCTTTTAAAAAAACCCATAAACCCTAGAGTAAGGATTATGATTATAATCTGTACTATTTAAATGAGAAAACAGATATTCAGAGAATAAATGAACCAAGTTCAAAATAAATATTTTGGGAGTTTTTTTTTTTAACCTATGAAATAAATACGTCACTGAAGCCTAAGGAAATTTTATCTGTATTAGGCTCGAAAAGGTCATGCTTAAATGTTGATCTCTTTTTTCGTTTGTTTGTTTTTGTTGTTTTATTTTTGGGAGCTGAAGATAGAATCCAGGGCCTTGGATCTGCTGAACACGTGGTCTACCCCTGAGCTGCACCCCAGCTCCTAGACTGTGATTTCTAAATGCCATTTCCCACTAAAACCAGGGCACCTTGGGAAAATGACTGATTCCAGGCCTGGAGTTGGCATTGTACAAGATGAGACTAGAACATCCTGTTCTACTACGTAGCCAGAAAAACATCAGAAACTGCTGGAATTGTGTCAAAGGTGCCCAAGAGCTCTTACTGAGCAAAGAGGGGAAAAAAACCAAGCCTCAGTAAGGAAGATAATTAAAGTGGCTGTCAACACATGGGGCGTTCTTATTGAAACACAGAAGGTTTAAATCCATTGGATCATCATTGTACTAAAACAGCAACACCCCAATATTCTTCCAAGACTCTAAGGAACCAGTGCACTAGCGTGAAAACTGGGCAGCAGGGAGGAAGAATCAGTTACTGTTTTTCTTGCTGCCGTAGTTTGGGGGCACCCCTGGAATTCATGTGTGGAAACCCAGTCCTCAGAGTCATGTGTTGATTGTGTTTGGACATGGGGCCCTTGGGGGGTGATTAGGATTAGATGAAGTTATGAGGGTGGGGCCTCCAGGATGGGGCTACTGGCTTTATAAGAAAAGGAAGACAGAATGCAGTTGTACTTGACATGTGTCCCTCTACCATGTCATGATGTGGCAAGGAAACCTGCAGACAATTCTGATTAGTTGACAGAACAAAGCTCGTGGGCTTCTCAGCTTCCAGAACTATGGACCAAAAAAAAAAAAAAAAAATCCCTCTATCCTTTATAAAATCTCCCGCTGTTGGGTATTTTGTTATAGCAAAAGGAAACAGGCTAAGACACTTACCTTTTCTATATGAATGTCAGAACTTGTAACTCACTGTAGTTAAATACATAACAAGGAGAAGTTTCTTTTTAAAGTAATATAGCTAATAAACAAATAGCACAATTCAAAACTCCAGTGAATTAATATCTCTTGGCAATGATCTACAACGGCTGACAGCATCCAAAAGAGACAGCATATGTCTCTCAGTGGGAGTAGTCCACATTGTCTAGATAACAGTCTTGCCCTACCAAGAACATCTGTTCAAGGTCTTGTCTCCAACAGGAAAGACGGAGGACACAGGGGTGTGTTAAGATACTTCACACACAATCAGAAAAACCAAGACTAGGGGAAGAGGAACTTTGGGGAAAAGGGTCCATCCAGCTTTTTCAAAACAAGAGCAACAACAACAAAAAAAAAAAAATGCAGAAGCACAAAGAGGGAGAACTCTCCATTAAAAGAGTCTGAAAAAGTGATTAACCAATAATTATGTATACGTATTTTGCATCTTATTCCAAATAAACTTTAAAACAAAACAAATTAAAACCAAAACATTTGTGAATAATGCATAATATAGGAACACCAATAATATTAAGGAATTATAACTGGAAATTAAGGGCATATGATAATATCAAGATTGTGATTAAAACAGTCTTTAGAGATGCATGTTCAGCATTTTCAGATGAAATTATATGATGTCTGAGAATTGCTTCAAAATAACTGGGAATGACTAGGCATGGTGGTGCACATATGTAATCCCAGGGGCTTGGGAGGCTGAGGCAGGAGGATCGCAAGTTCAAAGCCAGCCTCAACAACTTAGTGAGGCTCTGAGCAACTTAGAGGAAGCCCTGTCTCAAAATAAAAAATAAAAAGGGCTGTGGATGTGCCACAGTGGTTAAATGTCCTGGGTTCAATTCCTAGTACAAAAAAGGAAAAAAAAAGGAAAAGGAAAAGAACTGGGAATGGTTGGGGGAAATTGAGTAAGTAAATAAAAGCGATAAAGACAACTATCAAACTGGGTGGTGAATATGTGGAGCTCACCCTACTATCCTTTCCATGTTCAAACATTCCATGTGATAAGTATGTGTTTAAGGTGTTTACGTACCAAAAAATGCAAATTTATGCATGGTACATGGTATATGGAAGCATTTCCTAAAGTATGTTCTTTGGAACTTTACAATACAGGCATTATCATGGTTTGGATAAGAACTGTCCCCCAAAGTGCCTGTGTTTATGCAGGAGGAGAAATGATTAGCTTAGGAGAGCTGTGAGCTGATTGGTGGATTAATCCACTTGATGGACTCATGCTTTAAAAGGACGGCTGGATTGGGGGGCACCCACAGGTGGGTGGGTGTGGCTAGAGGAAGCAGGACACTGGGGGCATGCCCTTGGGGATTGTATCAGCCTCCTGCTCCTCTCTTTGCTCTCTGGCTGGTTCCCTCTGCCACACCCTTCCCCACGATGCTCTGCCTCACCTCGGGCAGAGAGCAATGGAGTTGGTCAACTCTGGACTGAGGCTCTGAAACCATGAGCCCAAAATCCGCTTCTCCTCCTCTACACTGTTCTTGTCAGGTATTTAATCACAGCAACAACAGCCTAACTAATTCAGGATGTCAATAGATTCCCTCCAAAACACAGTACCTGAGATTAGGTTAGAAAATGCTGATTAAGCAGGCTTCTAGGCTGCTCAGCGTTTTAGAGATGCTGATCTGATTCCCCAAGAGGATATAGGAGCAAGGCTTCCCAATTACCTATTCCCTAAAATCCTTTTTAAATGTCCTCTTATGGAAGGAGCATTCCACAGAATGTATTTTGGTAGAAGTCGGTGTGGTGTGCTGGGCCTTGGAGTCACCAAGATCGGATCCTGTTCTAGTCCTGTTGACCCCCTACTGGGTAAATCTGAAGGTCATCTCCCTGCTGCCTTCGCCATGTAGGAAAGGAGAATCTGATCCGCTCGAGGTTTTCCCACAGAAACGTGGCTCAATGTTTTCTGAAGCTGAATCCGTGCAACAGATCAAGGCAGATTAGAAGATGGTGGAAGGATTAGAATTCTAGAACCCTATCCCATTGATCTTTTGTATCCTCCCAGCAAAGTCTCCATAGAAGACAGTTTGAAAATTCCAAATGAGCCGCTGCCTGAGATCTGAGGTTTGCAGTGGGGCAGAGCCGGGGAGGGCCGGGGTCACTGTTTATGAAGATAAAATCCAGAGAAGTTTACAAGCTGTTTCTCAACAACCCTTCCCCAAAGTCAAGGAGTTCCTTGATGCCAGAAGTAGGGTTACAGAGTGCAGCTGAGAGCGGTGGCCTGACCCCAACATTCTGACCAACAGGACAGGGGCTGAGTTGATTAGGACGGGACAGGGCGTCCCTGGCTATTGCAGCACCACTTGTGCGGGGGAACTGTGGGCAAGGTCCCCTGGAGGCGATGTGACGCCCTGGAATTCCGGCAAGAACCAAGTCCACACATCACCTTTGGAGAGAAAGAGGCAACTGAGAACCAAGTGCTGACTCGGGGCAGCGAGAGCCCACCGCCCAGGGCTCCCTGGCTGGCAAAGCTCCGGACGCACGCGGACCATGACTTCTCCCGGAGACTCCTCACGGTCTGCAGAAGTGACAAGAACAGCTTCTCTTCTTGTTGAGTGGACCCTGGGACATGTCCCTTAATTTCTAGTCTACTCCTCTTTCTCAGCAGTGTGATTAAGAATTGACCCAAGGGGAGGCTGGAGTGGTGGCTCAGTGACTACGGCGCTTACCTGGGAACCCAGCACCATGTACACAGCGAAGCTTCAGTGCAACGAAAGCCACATGAAAAACTAAATAAAATTGATGTCTCTCTCACTGTCCCACTCTCTTAAAAAAAAAAATGGACCCAAGTCCAGACTCAACCAGTTAATCCTGTTACACTCCCCAGTGTGTCCATTTCAGGTCTAAGATGCTCACAGGTCCTGAGATGTGCAAGTGACCCAGGTTTGTCCTATCAGATGAAAGAGAAAGAGTGTGCATTAGTCCCCAGCGACAGATGCTGCTTTGCCCAGTGGACGTGCATTTGGAAGCTCGAGGCCCCAGAGCTGCTGATGTTCCTCCACCTAGCCCAAGGGGACCAGCCAGCACGTGGAGCTGACTCGGGAACAGTAGAGGAGAGAATGGATGAGACCAAAGCCTGGCTGACTGACCTCCCCAGGCCCACACGCACTCCGCCACCTCTGCGAGGGACATGATACACTTCCTTACGGCCCAGACTGTCTGGAACATAGTTTTTCAATCGGTTGAGGATAAAAGCATCACCGTTCACAAAGGTGGGAAGACCAGAGCTCTGTGAACTGCAGTTGGTAAGCTGCTCTTGCTACAAAATACTCCTGGTGATTAGCGGGAGGAAACAAGACCTTACCCTCACGCTGAACTGTGTGAGATTTTATTAGAATTTTTATTTTCAAATTCATAGATTATTCTACAATATGTCTTTTTGATGTTCTCTTTATCTAGTACTGGCTTCATAAAATGAGGTATTTAACTAACTTGTTTTGTTGCTGGGTGTGTGTGTGTGTGTGTGTGTTTGGAACCAGGGATTCAACCCAGGGGTACTTAACCACTGAGCTTCATCCCAAGCCCTTTGTATTTTGAGTCAGGGTCTCCCCAAGTTGCTTAGGGTCTTACTAAGTTGCTGATGCTCCTGCTTTCAGACTCCCAGGCTGCTGAGATTACAGCATGTACCACCACCCCCAGTGGTATTTAACTTTAAAATATTTTTTCCTCGGGGCTGAAGCGGTGGCTCAGCAGTTACGGCGCTTGTCTGGCATGGGGGAGGATGCGGATTCGAACCCCAGCACCATGTACACAACAAAGAGTTGGAGCAACCTGAAAAAACTAAATAAAATTGATTGATTCTTTTTCTCTCTCTCACTGTCCCTCTCTTAAAATTTTTTTTCTCTTCTCTAATATAATTTTGTAACTTAGGCATTATTTTTCCCCAAAAGATCTGAAAAATTCCCTTATAAAAATGTATGATCTGTTGGTTTTTAAAGTAAACCATTTTGACTACTGATTTGGTTTCTTTTTTTCTTTAAGAAACAGGGGACAGTGAGAGAGAGAAAGAGAGAAGCAATTTTTATTTAGTTTTTCATGTGACTCATTCCTCGGACACTTCATTGCGTACGTGGTGCTGGGGTTTGAACTCGTGTACTTGTGCATGCCAGGCAAGCGCCCTAACTGCCGAGCCACCGCTACAGCCCTGATTTGGTTTCTTTAAAGTTGTGTTAGTTAGGGGCTGGAGCGGTGGCTCAACAGCTACGGCACTTGCCTGGCATGTGCAAGGATATGTCAGAGCAACGAAAGTCTCATGAAAAACTAAATAAAATTAATTCTCTCTCTCTCTCTCTCTCTCTCTCGCTGTCCCTCTCTTTAAAAAAAAAATAAAGAAGCTGTATTAATTAGCTATTGCTACCTAACAATAATTCTAATACCCAATCTGACCCACCGTGTCCCAGCATCCCATATTACACAGGGCACCTATGAAAGTTTAAATTGAGCAACAAAATCGTATATGAGCTGTTCGGTTTAAGTTTTCATGGTGTCCTATACGTGGGATGCCAGGACATAAGGGGTTAGTGGCTTAACCCAGCAATCATGTTAATCGTCAGCATCTGTGGTCAGGAGCTCAGCCACGGCCTCAGCTGCTGCCTCTCCTTCTAGATCCCTCACAGGGCTGAAATCCAGGTGTGGGCTGGGGGTGCCTCCGCCCCTGGCGTACTGGGAAGACCTGCCCCAAGTTCACTCGAGTGGCTGACCACGCGTCTCCTAAAGTGGCAGCTGGCTTCCCTGGTGCCAGCAAGTCAGGTAGACCAGACAGGAGCCCCATTGTCATGCGGTCAGATCTCAGAAGGGGTATCTGTCACTTCCGTGGTGTTCTATTCATTAGGATTGAGTCACGGAGTCTCAAACCACCCTGAATCACAGAGCATGAGTGTCCAGTGGGGCTCGTCGGGGGCCGTCTTAGAGACCGGTTGGTTTTGTATCTTCCATTTCTGTTCAGCTTCTTTTGGTGAGCCGGCGTCTTTTTACACGATGACATCTTTCAACCAAGTTTTCTCGTGTACTCACACCAGGGTCCTCCTGGTTTGATGGCTTTGGATGTAGCGTTGATGCCCAGAGGTGATCAGAACAGTGGTTTAGCTGTGACAGAAATAGATCTCTCTCCTAACTGCTTAGCGCCAGCTGTCCAGGGCTGAGCTGGTGACTTCACTGTGTCAGGAGCCAGATTCTATGTCTTTGTCCCTCTGTCCTCAGTTTGTGCCTTCTACCCTTGCTTTCCAGTCTGTAGGGACTGGTGTGATGTGACTAGGGCCCGCATGGTTGTGACTGCCATCTTGCCTGCCAGGTGACACCAGCACTTATCATAAACCCTGCAGGACAAAGGGAGCTGGGAAGGTCGTCAGCCAGCATGTTGAGCAGGCCATCGGCACCTGGACTGGTTCTCAGCTGACGATGGATGCGTTAACAGTTTTAGAGAAAGGCCAGGTGCATTGTGGCTGGCCACAGCTCCCTTCGTTCGCTCAGCGCACAAACTCCTTCCTCCTGCCTTGCAGTGTGGGGATCTTCCTGTCTTCCTGCCACTCAAGACATGCTTCTAAGTACCCAGTAGATGGCATTTTGTGCAATCCCGGATCCCTCTGCATCTTCCTTCAGCCCTGTGGAAGCTTCCACCTCCACAGCCAGTCCTCATACACCAGGATCAGGCTCTTCCAAGTAAGTCTCATTATTATGCCCCTGTTCCATCCACGAGAAACAAGACAGGAACACCCCCCCCCCGCTTTATTTAAACGTTGCTATAGTTTGTCCCCCAAATAAAACTCACATGGAAATTTAATCTCCAGTATGAGATATTGGGGGATGGGTCTAAACTGGACTTGGTGGTGCTTGCCTGTAATCCTAGGGGCTCAGGAAGCTGAGGCAGGAGGATCGAAAGTTAAGGCCAACCTCGGCAACTTGGCAAGGCCCTTTCTCAAAATAAAAAATAAAAAGGGCTGGGGATGTGGCTCAGTGGTTAAGCACCCATTATTCAATCCCCATGACCAAAAAAAAAGAAAGAAAAGAAAGAAAAAGAGGTGAGACTACCAGGTGGGACCTTGAAGAAGTGATTAGAGTTCTGCTCTCAGAGTAGACTAATATTAATGGATTGATAGATTAATGGGTTAACTGGTTAGCCCATTGATGGATTGATAGATTAGTGGGTTAATGGGTTATTCTGAGAATGGGTCTACAATAAAAGCCAGTTTGGCTAGGTGTCTTCTGCTCCCTGCAGCCATGTGAAACCTTGTACCTGCTCAGGACTCTGAGAGCAAGAAGGCCATCCCCTAAGGCAGCCCTGAGACACCACCGGAGCCATAAGCCAACCTAAGCCTCTTCGTGACTGACTCGGAGTGCAGTATTGTGTTAGTCATTAATTAGTGGTCAAACACTGTTTCCCTTCATACCCTCTTTTCTCATTGTCTCTTTTCTTCTACTGACTTTGATTTTACTGTTATTGTGTGGCCTGGACTTGAATCTTAATTATTCATTTTCAAGGTTTTTTTTGATTAAAATATTTATGTCTACCACTTAAGCTGCGTGCTCCACTGAAACCTGTTTTGAAATATGGCATCGTTTTATTTTCCCCAGAATTCTTAACAGTTGAAATTTTTCATTTAAATTACAATTTTTTCACATCTATTTATCATTCCTGTGTTTTCCTGTTTTATCTGTATTTGTCTGATTTTTGAAATGTTAATATGATTTTCTATCTCTGAGGCTTGCAGACCTATCTACAATGTTAAGGTCTTTTTCAGATGTACTGGACAAGTATCCAGAAGCACTGTATTTTCCCACTTTCAAGTTTGGAAGCTGTTTTATTTCTTGAGATGTTTTCAATTTCAGTTTTTAGGCTAGTTTTATGCAGGACACTCTTCCCCCATGTCATTCTTTCGAGGCCCAGCCCTTCCTCCCTCCAAGGCTCTGGTGGCCTTTATTCCCCTTCACTTCAGTCTTTTTTTTTTTTCTTTTGGTACCAGGGATTGAACCCAAGGGCACTTAACCACTGAGCCACATCACTGGCCTGTTTTATTTTTATTTTGAGACAGGGCCTCACTAACTTGCTTAGGGCCCCATTAAATTGCTGAGGCTGGCCTTGAACTTTCGATCCTCCTGCCTCAGCCTCCTGAGCTGCTGGGATTACAGGTGTGCCCCACTGCCCCAGGCTCACTTCAAAGACCGAAGGGGCCACCCCAGGCCTCACAGATGGAGGTGGTGTGTCTCTGCCATCCCTTTCTCCACTTGAGCAGTATTTTATCCGCTGTCCCAGGGGGCAGCATGTTTCAATGTATTTTTGTTCTCTTTTCTCAGGTCAGAGGGCCCAGCGTGACTTCCAGCACAGAGCCTGTGTCCACCCTCTTGCTTTTTGCAGGTGCTTTAGGCTCCATTTACGCTCCAGGAGCTGAATTTCTGGGCTCAGCAGGATACTACATTTCCACCCTCCCTTGTGTTATAAATGAAATCAGACACGTGGCCGGGTGTGGGTGAGCAAGGCAGAAAGAAAACTTACTCCCCCAAAGGGCTGAAAAATGTGCACCAAGCAAGGAAGTCAGGGGTTTTGAACCCCAACCTGACCCGATGCTGTCCTTCACTCTGATGGGAGGAGCTGATCTAGGTGCAAGGAGGAAGTGGGCGGCCACTGGGAGAGAGTGGAGGGCGTGGGAAAGAGGTAGACAATGTGGTGAGGTCACTGGAAAGGGGTAGAGTGTGTCAGCAAAGGTCCCCGGAAGGGGTCCGGGAGGGAGGTGGGAGTACGCAGGGGAGGGAGATGCATCTTGAAGGGGAAGGGGAACCTCACACTGCAGACAGGGCATTCTGCACCCCATCTTACATCTACCCTTGTGATGAGGTGTAGACCTGACTGAGCTGGGGCCCAGGAGCATGGGCAGAAGCGGCGCAGGACCTCTCCAGGCCTGGCCTCCCGCAGGCTTCCATGACATGCTCCCTGCCCTCTTTTCCCTCTGGTCTTTGGCTGGAGGGGAAGACTCAGAACCTGAGGGATGGAGGAGCCCAAAATGGAAGGAGCCTGGTTCCCCGACCCACTGCATGGAGGCAGCCCCAGGTCACCTGCTGACACTTCCTTGAGTTTGATCCCACTGAGCTTGCAGAGCCTGCCTGTTACCCCTTAACTGGTGCACAACGCCTTCCCAACTTTGCCCTGGCTATTTGCATATTTCTGACTTTCTGTTCTTCTGTTTTGCATATCGCTGCTATCCACCAGGGTGGATATCCTATCCAGGGTGCCACACCACCCTGACCGGGCCTGCTCTTGTCTCTCATGGCTGCTGTGGGGCTGGAGCGGCGGCTCAGCAGTTACGACGCTTGCCTGGCATGCGCGAGGATGTGAGTTCAAACCCCAGCACCACGAGCGCAACCAAGAGCCAGAGAAGGACAAGCCACATGAAAACATTATAAAATGGATTCTCTCTTTCTCTCTCCCTCCCTGTCCCTCTCTCTATTATAAATAAATAAATTCTTGCTATGCATTTGGAAAAGAAAAGCCTGATCATAGTTTGAGCTGCCCCTGCATGACATTTGCTATTCCCCACGGACACATGTGTTGGGCACAGGGAACTGGAGCCGCTCTTGGCCTTGAAAAGCTCTAGCTCTTCTGTGTGGATGAGCTTTGAGTCCAGATCCCCAACACGCTGCCCCTGTGGCAAGACCCAGTGTCAGCAGTTGCAGGCTACTTTGCTGCTGTTTCAGGAAGCACCCGGGAACAGACTCCTCAGCACAAATCACCCAGCCTTCGACAAAACCCGGGACCGGTCGCTATCGCCAGACCAGGGGCGGGTTCAGAGCCCCCCCCCCCCCCGACAGTTTGTGGAAATAGGGTGGGCGCTCCTGATGAATATTTAATCAGCTGCTACCTCACCCAGCCGATCTGTGGCAGCGGAGAGCTGGCCCTGTTTATTAGGACTGTGAAGAGGTCTGAGTCATCCTGACCCCTGTCAGCCTAGCTTCTCCCTCATGCCTTGAACATATGCCTGCTATCTCAGGAGCAGACTAAATATGTCATCCAAAATTTCTGTTTAGAAATAACAGCCAATGCCCTGCCTGTCAGGTCTGATTTGGTCACAGAGCAGCTCCTGCTGGGGTCTTTTGAATCTCGACTCTCTTCCCAGTCACTCTTTCACATGTTTGCTTCCAAATACTGGCACCACTACATTGCTGTAGAACAGGGTTCTTTTTTCTTTTCTTTCTTTTTTTTTTTTTTTGGTAGTGGGATTGTACCTAGGGTTGCTTAACTACTGAGCCACATCCCCAGTCACATTTTCTTCTTAATTTTTTATTTTGAGACAGCGTCTCACTAAGTTATGGAGGCCGGCCTCCAGACTTTGGTCCTCCCGCCTCAGCCTCCTAGCCACTGGGACTGCTTTAACACAGTTTTAGTGATCGTCTCACTCTGAGGTCCTCCCTACCCCATGGTGCTATCAATGGAGGTTTGTTCTCTGTTTTTTCCTCATAAAGAAGGTATATTTTTAATTTTTTGCACTTCTATTTCCTTTGAGCTTCCCAGTCTTCCTTTCCCTTTATTTTTTATTTTTTCTGAGTCCTTCACTTGCTGCAGGGGACTCTGATCAGGGTAGGACATCTTTAAACATCTGTGCTTTTGTATTTATATGGGCTTTTCTTTCTTCTTGTCCTTTCAGCGTGGGGATTGAACCTAGGACCTTGAGCGTGCACGCACTCTACCACCAAGTTCCAGCCCTGTCCCCTTGTGTGGACTCCTCCGGAGAAGAAGATGCCTATCTTTTATTTGATTCTCTAAATTAACTGGGGCCTCGGAGCTTGAGGACTGCTGTTGGGTCTGTTCCCCCCTGCAGCGTCGTGGACCGACAGGGCGGGGAAGGCGCAAGGGCCGGGTACTCTGGTTAGACCCAGCCTTGACTTGGATGAGTGTCTGTGAACACAACAGGAGAAAGGCTGGAGATTCAAACCGAAATCCTTGAACTTTCTGCATTTGATAGCAAAGGGGGAAAAAATCAAGAGCAAGGTTGAAGACTTAAAAATGTAATTCCTGTTCTGTTTCGGTCGTGATAAAAACTCGGTGTTGGATTAAGCGTTCGGGTGGGATGAAAAGGACCTGGAGAGGAGGAGGAAGAACCATCTCCACCACGCTCTGTTGGAATGATTTAAAGCCCTGACACCAATTTTAAAGCATAATCGAAATCATTTTATTAATGCACTGTGTAATTAAAAATATAAATGGTCACCCATAAAGGAGAATGAGAGAAGTTAATGAAGAGATTAAAACTCCAAGTCATGATTTTGATCAGTCCTAAGCCTTCGGTAGTACAAAAGAGTTAGCTCCTTTTACGGAACATTTATTAAAGGAACTTTTGTTTAAGTCACAGGACTCTCCTGCCACTAACTTCATGAGAGGTCACCCAGCTCCCCCCACCCATTGGCTAATTCAACTTTTCCTGAAGAGCGATGTGTTCATTTTTCATTTTTTTTTCTTTTTTTGGCACCAGACTTTGAACCCAGGGGTGCTCAACCCCTGAGTCACATCCCCAGTCCTTTTCATTTCTTATTTTGAGACACGGTCTCAGTAAGTTGCTTAGGGCCTCGCTAAATTGCTGAGGCTGGCTTTGAGCTTATGATCCTCCTGCCCCAGCCTCCCAAGCTGCTGGGATTATAGGCGTGCACCACCGCATCTACCCCATTGTCCGTTTTCTTGGCTTCTTGGTGTCTGCCCTTTCCATGGGTCCACAGAGTCCTTTCCTTTTGTTTCTTCC
This sequence comes from Aplodontia rufa, assembly GCA_004027875.1. NCBI lineage: Eukaryota > Metazoa > Chordata > Mammalia > Rodentia > Aplodontiidae > Aplodontia > Aplodontia rufa. The sequence goes on along the minus strand of PVKS010011916.1, from coordinate 30,384 downwards.
CTCTGGCCGTTTGTTAGCGATCCTATTCAAATCAACATTAAAAAGTGCTTGATCAGGGCTGGAGTGGTGGCTCAGGGGTATTGCACTTGCCTGGCATGAGTGAGGACCCAGGTTCAAACCCCAGCACCATATACACAACTGATTGTTGGAGCAATGAAAACCTAAATAAAGTTGATTCCCTCTCTGTCTCTCTGTCTAGGAAAAATAAAAAGTTCCTGACCATTTTTGGTGATGGAGGAGCTTGGCAGAGCCGGCCTCCTATCAAGGTGAGTAGCTGTAGACCGAGCCTCATCTGAGCCCAGAGGTTCCTGCAGGCTCCACCAGCTTGCGGGACTCACTGCAGCCAGCCTGCCCCCCCCCCCCGCCACCCCGCCCCAAGGCCCACTGCTGCTCCGACTCCATCTGCACTTCCTGACCACTGCCTGGTAGACCTTTCCTCAGTTCATCCACCACAGTCCCGACCCAATAGGGACCCAAGACATCTCACAGAAAGAACAGACGAGGAAACTTCCCCAGCAAGACCCAGCTCCCAGGGCTGGAGCGGTGGCTCAGAGGTAGAGCGCTTGTCTGCATGCATGAGGACCTGAGTTCGAATCCCAGCACCACATACACACAACTAAATGGAGGAAAAACAAAACCAGATAAAAAAATAAAATTAAATTAATTTTTTTAAGAGAATGAGAGAGAATCAATTTTATTTATTTCTTCATCTGCCTTTGTTTCTCCAACACTTAGTTGTGTTCGTGGTGCTAGGGTTTGAACACAGGTCCTGGTACATGCCAGGCAAGAACTCCGACTGCTGAGCCACTGCTCCAACCCCAAAGTTAACTCTTAAAAAAAAAAAAAAGACACAGATTCTATTTTAACTCGGGAGTTTTCTCCCTTTCCTTGGTCAGGTAGTTTGCAGGATTTACGGACAAGATTATTTTATTTTATTTTTTTTATTCTTGCTTTCTGCCATTGGGTATCAGCTGAGTGGTAACATCACCGAAGTAAGGAAGTCCTTGAAACAGAGGAGAGGCCGGAGCTAGTGAATCCAGGAGCTAGATGATCAGGCCTGAATAACCAGGATCAGACAGCACAATAACCACCTCCACCCCCACCCTGCTGGGAGCCAAGGGCAAGGCCCTGCCGAAAACTCCCCGTGCTGCTGATTCCAGTCCGACCCGCTTTCAAGACTGCAGACCCAATTCCCCGCTCCCACGCATCTGTCCTCACACCGAGCACATTTTCTGGACTTGAATATGAAAACAGCTGAGAGGCTGGAGTTTGCATGAGCTGCCTGCATCTCTCTGAATTTGCTCCAGTGAGCGCATTTACATCTGCTGGCACTGGCAGCCAGGGTGCTAGGAGACAGGGGCATTGGAAACCACATTTTTTGGCTCATTAAAGCCATTCAACCCATGTTGCTCCTGTGTCATTCAACCTACTTCCAAGCTGTTTCCTCAATGGGGCGCTTCGGGGAGGTTGGGCATGGATTTTGCGGGAACTGGATCCTGTCCATCAAGGCTGGTTTATTCTAGGGCTCTGGCAACCTTTGAATGGCTCTTCCACCTTTGTGGGCTCCCATACAAAGCCCGCTCTGCACAGCTTGCCCGTGAGCCAAGACGTTTGTTTCATCTCATTTCTGAAGTCACCGGTGAGACAACGCTGTTCCCCACTAAGAATGGGGTCTGTTTCCACCTCACAGCAAAGGGTCACCACAAATACGCACAAACTCCTGGATGGCTTTGGATGTCTTCCCTGCCCCGGTCACTTGCAGACAACAAGCTAGAGGCACAGAGTGCCGGAAAGCACCAGGAGAATGCACCGGAGTTGGAGCGATCTCATTAATTAGAGTGGCTTTCGGAATTCGATCACTCCAAGTCCAAACAGACTTGGACTGCTAGACGGACCGAAAAAGCTGTGATTTCCTTTTCTTTTCCTTTCCACCCTGCAGAGGCCACGTGGACGGCAGAAGGCCCCGGGAGATCAGCTACAGTTTCAACTCCACGATTTCCAGCCTTTTCCTCCGTGACCTCGATGTAGCCTTCTCGGGCAGAGGCATTAAGGACGCTGAGCCTAGCAGAGAAGATTCCCTGTCCAAAACTGCTCCCATCTCTCTCTTTCCTGGTTTGCTCGGTTGGTTTGTTTTGGGATTTTTTTTTCTGTTTTGTTTTTGTGGTGCTGGGATCCCCCAGAACTTTGCACAGATAAGATAAACTCCACCTCTGAGCTCCTCTCCTGACGTCTCACTCTCCACCTGCCGACAGTGCTCTAACCTGGCCAGCCACATTCCTGGCATTCTGGATAGTCCCGGGTGCCTAAAAGTTGTATTTCTCTGTTGAAATACACTCTTGGAAATGTGTTTCTCTCGAGTTAGGTTGTGGGTGGACTGTTAAGCATTAGCTGCCTGGTTAAAGAAGTATGGGATTCAGTGAAGGATGATAACAAAAGATTCAGTTCCTTAGGCAGCTGAGATATGAAACTAAGGTCTTAGCCAGGGCACTGGACAAGAATGAAGTAAAAGCAATCTAGATTACAAGAAAGAAGTTGAACTATCTGTGTTCAGATGGCATAATCTTAGATATAAAAATCCTAAGGTCTGCACTAAAAAACTCTTAGAACTAAGAAGTTTAGCAAGGTTGCAGGATAAAAGATCAATATATAAAAATCAATGTGTTTCGATGCAGTAGTGAAGAGCAAACCAAAAATAAAATTAAGGTAAAAATTCCACTTACAATAGCACCAAAGAGAACAAAATACTTAGGAAGATTTTTTTAACTGATTCAACATAATCTTACATATTACATGGAATTTTTACATATTCATGCATACATAGGTGTTGTCGAAGTTAAGTTAAGCCCGATCCTAGTCCAGGATCTCTCCCTCCTTCACCCATTCCCTGATCTCAAGTCTCCTCTGTAACACCCCATGCTATAGATAGAAATGAGCATATGCGATTATATTAATTATTAAAATTTCCAGGTTTGTAAGGCCTGCCTGAGTATAGTTTGGCTTCTCCTGGGAGTTGAGTGTTCCCAGTTGTATTGATAACCCCCCTTTTCCCTCCCTTCTCTCCCCATTTTTATAGCTATGGTTTCCCCCAGCTTCTGTGATTCTTCAACATTGGTGGGTTTGTTAATTAAATTTAGCACACTTTCATCCTATCTTAGGTTTTGAGTTTTATACTAGCTTCCACATATGAGAGAAAACATTTGGCTATTAAATCTCTGTGGGATATTTCACTAAGCATGATTTTTTCCATTCTTAGGAATACATTTTTTTTTTAAAGAGCGATAGGGACAGTGAGGAAGAGAGAAAGAGAGAATCAATTTTATTTCGTTTTTCACGTGGCTTCCATTGCTCCCACACTTCGAGGTGTACATTGTGCTGGGATTTGAACCTGCATCCTCACGCATGCCAGGCAAGTATTGTAACCCTTGAGCCACCCCTCCAGCCACCTGAGAAATACATTTAACAAAAAGGTATAAAACCTATTCTCTGAAACCTACAAAACAACATTTAAAGAAATTAAGACCAAAACTAATGGAAAGACACTCTGGGCTTATGAATCAGACCTCATATTGTTTAAATGGCAATACTCCTCAACTGATCAAACAATTCCTATCAAAATTCCAGTTGACTTCTTGCGGAAATCGAAAACATAGAAATCCACTTTCTAATTCAAGAGACCCAGAATAGTCAAAATGATATTGAAAAAATGACAAAATTAGAGAAGCCACACTTCCCAATTTCAATACTCAAGACAAAGCTACAGTAATTGAGACCAGTGTGATAACAGACATACAGATCCATGGAATAGGGGTCCAGAATAAACCTTCACATTTATGGTAACTCACTTTTTTTTTTTAAAGAGAGAGAGGACAGTGAGAGATAGAGAGAGAGAGAATCAATTTTATTTAGTTTTTCACGTGGCTTCCGTTGCTCCCACGCTTTGTTGTGTATGTGGTGCTGGGGTTTGAATCCGCATCCTCACGCCTGCCAGGCAAGCACCATAACTGCTGAGCCACCGCTCCTCCCCCAGTAATTCACTTTCAACAAGAGTGTTGAGAACTTTCAGAGAATTAAGAAAAGTAAGAGTAACCTTCTCAACAAATGACATATGTATACCCAGTTGTACAGATACATGCAAAAGCAAAAATGAAGTGGGATCCCCACCTCATACCACGTACGAGTCAGAAGGATGAAAAGACTTAAACATAAGAGCTAAAACTACGACACTCTTAGAATGAAAAGTCTTAGGTGCAAATTTTCATAACATTGGATGAGGCAACGGTTTCTTGGATATGCCATCAAAGCCATGAAGAATTAAAAAAATGGATGAAATGAGCATAATTAAAATTTTAAAAAACTTTTGTACTTCCAAGGACACCATCAAGAAAACGAAAAGATAAGCTTACAAAATGAGAGAAATTTTTAGCCAGAACTATTACAACTCAACTCTCAGAATACAAACAACTCAAAAGTGGGCAAAAGTATCAACAGACACTTTTCCAAGAAAGATATACAAACAGCCAACAAACACATGAAGAGATGTTGAAAATCAACGGTCATCAGGGAACGCAAATTGAAACATAATTAGATACTACTTCATACTCATCGAAATAGCCGGAGTGATAATAAAAAGCAAACAAATACCAGAAAATAACAAATGTCAACAAGGAAATAGAAAAATTGGAACTTTCATCCACTGCTGGTCAGACCATAAAACGATGCAGCTGCTGTGGAAAGCAGTCTGGTAGATTTGCAAATGCTCAAGCATCAGTTTCAATAGAACCCAGCAACTCTACTCTTACTAAATTCTAAGTGGATGGAAATCTGTCCACATGTACACTTTCACATCAGTGTTCACAGTAACATCGTTCATCAGCTCTGAAAGACAGACACAGGGCTGGAGTGGAGGCTTGGTGGTTAAGGCACTTGCTTGCCCGGCATGCACGAGTACACGGGTTCAAACCCCAGCACCCATCTATGCAACTAAGTGTCAGAGCAACCAAAGTCATGTGAAGAAACTCAATAAATATTGATATTCTCTCTCTCTCTCTCTCTCTCTCTCTCTGTGCTTCTTTCTTAAAAAGAATGTCCACTGATGGACAAATGGAAAAGGACATGACAATATTTCCATATGCAGAATGCTTTGGGAAAATTAAAAAAAATTTAAAAAACAAAGTACTACTATAAGTTCATATGGATGAACTCTGAAAATAATACCCTAATGAAGGAAGTTGGTCACTCAGGACACATACTGTGTTGATTACATTATAGGAAATGTCTTCAATGGTCAAATTTAAAGAAACAAAAGTATATTCTTAGCTTCCTGGGGCTGGAAGGATAGTGGGAGGGAAATTGTGGGGTGCTGACCACAGATTAAGTAAGGACTGGGGGAGATTTCTTTTTTGGGTTATAAAACAATGTTCTGAGCCTGTAATCCCAGCAGCTTGGGAAGCTGAGGCGGGAGGATCACAAGTTCAAAGTCAGTCTCAGCAATTTAGGAGGGCCTAGGCAACTTAGCAAGACCCTGTCTCAAAGTGAACAATAAAAAGGGCTGGGGATGGGCTGGAGTGGTGGCTCAGCAATTAATGGCACTTGCCTGGCATGTGTGAGGACGCGGGTTTGAACCCCAGCACTACATACACAACGGACTGTTGGAGCAATGAAAGTCACATGAAAAACTAAACAGAATTGATTCTCTCTTTCCCTCTCTCATTGTCCCTCTCAAACAAGGGGTGGAACTGGGGATGTGGAGCCCCTGTTTTAATCCCTAGTACTGACTGTGGGGACTAGAGCAGTGGCTCAGCGGTATTGTGCTTTCCTGGCATGTGCAAAGACCTGGGTTCAAACCACATACACAACTGAGTCTCTCTCTATTAAAAAAAAAATGATTGGGCTGGAGCAGTGGCTTGGTGGTTACAGTGCTTGCCTGGCATGCGTGAGGATGTGAGTTCAAACCCCAGCACCACGTACACATGGAAGTGTCCAAGGAATGAAAGTCATATGAAAATCTAAATAAAAATTGCTTCCCTCTTTCTCTCTCTCTCTCTCACTGTCCCCTCTTTCTTTAAAAAAGAATTATGTGATAAGGACTTTATTCTTTTTTTTTTTTTTGGAAACTGGATCGTGGGAAACTGTTTCCCACGATGGCCTCAAACTCTTGCACTCAAGCCATCCTCCTGCCTCAGCCTCCTGAGTAGTTGGGATTAGGCATGCGCCATTGCACGCAGCGTTCACATTTTAAATGGATCTATGCTGTGTATGATATTTGAATTATATCTCAATAAAACTGTTTTGAGGGCTGTGGTTGTAGGTCAGTGGTAGAGTGCCCCTAGGTTCAACCCTCTGTATGACAACAGATAAAATAAATTTTTAAACAGATAAGTTTAAAAATAATGAGTTGGACAGGATACTTTTGTCTTTCCGTCAAGTGGATTTGAATTTTAATTTAGAATATTTCTCTTTTGAATTTGGGGGGATGAGATTTTTTCCAGTCACCACCAAAAAAAAAAAAAAAATTGATTCTTAAAAAGCTGGCAGGCTCAGAGATGCTCGCAATTTCTCTTGCATGACATGGGAAGCTCTGGGCGAGGAGACTTGTCCAAAATGCCACTGTTTCCAGTGGTCCCTGCTGTTCCTTCCACTTGCTCTCCGGGCCACGTGCACACTATTTGTGCCAAGCTCAGTGGCCTCTGTGTCTGACTGGATCTTCTTATTCTCCTTCATGCCTCGAAAAGCCTCCTGGTCGGCATGAAGAATAGTCTCGCTTTGTAGCAACAAAAGCAGAAGTTGACGTCTTGGTTGTTGCGTTTGCTTTGTTCTGGGCACCAGGGGCAGCAACCAATGCCTGCTAGACCTGACTTCCTGTCGAGTGACCCAGCTCCCTGGAGACCTGAATCGCAAATAAATGTTTCTGTCAGGAGGCTGAGCTCCCAGCTGTGCAAATTGGTCACAGATGTAATTGCATTTGCCCTCTGCCCTAGAAGAAAAGCAGCCTGTGCTTGGAGGTTCAGTGGTCTCAGAGAGAAAGACGGTTACTCCCAACTCTGAGTAGCAGCCAGGAGGCCCAAAACAGCGGCCACAGGGCCACCCCTGGGCGTGGCCAGCTGACAGGACTTGCTACCCAGAGCCCAGGGTGGGACAGCCAGGCAGAGTCATGAACCCAGTCCCCATTGGCCCCTCCAACCTCCAAACAGGACTCCAGCCACCCTCGGCCCTCCCTGCAGCCCACAGGATTGCTGCTGAGAGCCCCGATTTCAAGTTCCTTCAGCAGCAGGCACGGGTAGCACCAGGACATCACGCCGCCCAAGCTGCAGCTGCTGGACTCTAATTAAAATAAACACAGCAGGGCTGCCCTGCCCCGCCGGCGCCTCAGGGCCCCAACGCAGGCCTGAGGTATCCGCACAGCAGTTCAGCAGAGCCTGGTGCACAGAGTTGACCCCCCCGGAGACCTCAGCAGGAGGCAACGAACCCCATTATTCGCTTCTCTGGGCTTTGCAGGCCTGAACACAGCGAGGCCAACTAGTAGAGTCAGGCCAGTCTGCATTTCCCTGGCATGGAAAGGAGGAGAAACCATCAGACAGTCCCCAAGGACACCGAAAAGGATCTCAAATAAAATATAAATTAAGAAAAAACTCTCCAGCTGCCTTTGGAGAGACCATGGACCAGACAATGGAGCCTGTAGTTCAGGAGCTGCAAGGAATCAAAGCTCCAGGAGACCAGAATCAAAGCTCCAGGAGACCAAAGACTGGCTCAAGATGAGAGAGAATCAATTTTATTTAGTTTTTCACGTGGCTTTCGTTGCTCCGACACTTTGTTGTGTATGTGGTGCTGGGGTTCAAACCCACGTCCTTGTGCATGCCAGGCAAGTGCCCGCAACCTTTGAGCCACCACTCCAGTCCCGGCTCAATGAGCTTTTGAACCAAGTTCACAGAACTTTCCTGTTTCTGGAGGTTTGCTCTTTTAAGATAAGTGGCCAAGGAACATGGGCTCCCAGAACGGGGACAGAAGGGCACAGAACTGTATGCACTTCCTTAGGCCACCTCCTGTGAGGGTCTGGACTGTGAGAAGAGGCTCTGGGGCCAAGGTCACCAGCTACCTTTGTGATTTTGCGATTTCACCCACTGTCCTCAGTTTCTCTCTTTGTAAATGGGAAGACAAAAGTCCATTTTTCACCTGAGACTACGGTCAGATGATCACAAGAGGTGCTTTGAAGACAGCCTGGTCTATGGAGAGAAGGGAGGCAGGGAGGGAAGACCCTAAACAGGTGGCGTGATGCCAAGCTCCTCCGGGAGGGAGATCTTTCCTCAGTCTACCCACTCACCCGCATCCTTTAGCAGCCCAGTCGACACCTAAAATTAGCCATCCTGTGCTTCCTGCGTCCAGGAGTTTGCTTGGCACCTTGATCTGCACTCAGAAAAAGGGACATTAATCGCCCCTACACTGGATCATAGAAGAGGAAACAGACTTAGCAACATGGTACTAATCATCCCAATGTCTCATTGACAGCGTGTGGCAGTGAGGATTTAAATATCCATTTCCGGGCTGGAGTGGTGGTTCAGCGGTTACCGCGCTTGCCTGGCATTCGCGAGGACACAGGTTCAAACCCCAGCACCACGTACCCAACAAAGTGTCGGAGCAGTGAAAGCCACAGGAAAAACTAAATAAAGTTGATCCTCTCTCTCTCTCTCTCTCCCTCTTTCTTTAAAAATAAATAAAATAAATAAATTCCCATTTCTTTGACTCTGACACCCCAGCTCTTCCATATACAGTCGATGCCCTCTGTCTTAAAGCTGGGGGACTCTCTCCTGCGCGAGGAAGTATACAGGTCCTGATTATCTAGGAGCATCAGGGAGTGAGTGGGTCCTCAGTGTTCATGAGGACTCTGAGAATGTGCTTTGTACCCAGAGGGGCCTCGTTACCTCTCGTGCATGCTGGATGGTATGAAGAACCCGCACATGCCAGGCAAGCGTCATAAGCACTGGGAATTTAAATCCTCACTGCCACACACTGCCAATGTGTGCTGGGCTGAAAACTTCTCAGGGTGATGAAAAAGGCAAATTCTATGACATGTAAATTATATATCAGTTGAAAAATTAGATTGTATTTAAAAACACATGAAAAACATAACTAAGCAATTAAAATACAGAATATTTATTGTTTTGCTTAGATTAAAATTTAACAATCAGCAAAAAGAAGTTTTCTCTTTTTTAATGTTTAAAAAACCCATTGGTGGGGCTGGAGCGGTGGCTCAGCGGTTTGGAGTGCTTGCCTGGCATGCACAAGGACATGGGTTCAAATCCCAGCACCACGTACACAATTAAGTATCCAAAAAACAAAGGCCAGATGGAAAACTAAATAAAGTTGATTCTCTCTTTCTCACTCTCTCCTCTAAAATAACAAAACAAAAATAAGAGCCCATGGGTGGGCTGGAGTGATGGCTCAGTGGTAGAGTGCTAGCTTGGCACGCACGAGGACCTGTATTCGAACCTCAGCACCACATATACAACTAAGTGGAGGAAAAACAAAAACTAGATGAAAAAATAAAATTAACTCTCTTTTTCTCTCTCACTCTGTCTCTTTACCATCAGTAAATAATGAAAAGAGTGAAGGGTGTTTGCTCGGGGGTGAGCCCAGCGCAGCAGGAGAGCTAGCACCATAGGAGGGGGCACAGGGGCCGGGGGCTTTGTCTGGGAGGACACTAAACGTGGTTGAATGAGGGAAGTTTCCCATCTCTATATCACAGCAAACAAGAACGACAGCAATTGCTTGCACTGACATTTGAACAAATTTCCACGCTGCCGTGCACGCCAATGTGGCCAATTTCAAAGACTGAAGCATCTCATGTGGGACACAAAGTTGAAAACGGAATGATGAAGATTTCTGGAAGCATATGCTTGTGCCAGTGTTTGCTGGCAGGATGGGAATAAGCACTTTAATGTCTTGGGAAAGTCCTGGGGGTGGATAAAGCCCAAGCTTCTTTGCGGAGCCTGTTGTTAAACCAGATCAGTGGTTTTCAAACTTTTCTACACTCCACATGACTCGGGACTTCCAGGCCTTCCATGTCCCCAAGAGCAGGCCCACCCTCCCCTCACAACAGGTACAACAGCTCAGCCTTTTCTGTTGACGCAGGGAGACACCATCTCAAGAGCTGTCCTCTGTTTCTCTCCAGCCAAGCAATTGGACTTTATGGAGGGAGCTAGAGAACATGTTTATGGGATGGCGATCACATTCCCTGCTCAAAGAAAACTTGGGACAAAGGAAATTTAACAGAGGGGGCTGGAGCGGTGGCTCGGATGGTTATGGCACTTGCCTGGCATTCATGAGGACATGGGTTCAAACCCCAGCACCATGTACACAGCAAAGTGTAGGAGCAACGAAAGCCATGTGAAAAACTAAATAAAATTGATTCTCTCTCTCTCTCTCTCTCTCTCTCTTTCTCACTGTCCCTCTTTCTAAAAAGAAAAAAGAAAAAGAAATTGAACAGTTTTTTGAGCAAAAGTGATTAATGAATTGGGCATCACTCAAAACAGCTAAATTCCCCTCTAACAGTGTGACCAGGGAATTTTTGTGGGTTGACTATGGAAGCAAACTTCAGAAATTACTTAATGGGCTACAGCTAGGCGTTGGGGATCCCTAGTTATGTAAACTTGGTACTGGTTTGCCATTTGTGATTGGCTGAGAACTGGATTTTAGGTTTTTACTGGTCTGTTTGTTTGGGGTTTTGCTCTTTTAAGATGGGGGTCTCCCTGCATGGCCTAGGTTGGTCTCCAACTCCTGGGCTCCACTGATCCTCCCACCTCAGCCTCCCAGGTGGTTGGGACTGCAGGAGTGCACACCACACCTAACCAGGGTTTTCTTTTTTAATAAGTCAGTTACGAGGAACACTTCCAAGTTGAGCTTTGATTTGCTCGTGTAAGATCTGGAAGTGCAGACAGAACCTCAGGGTGATGGCTTCCCTTGTGTCCTTAAGCATCTCCCAGAAAGCCATGCAAAAGGCAAGCAGGGATTCTGTGCGTGGTGGAGCAGCAGGATTGTCTGGGCTAAAAAGTTCTCAAGGGAACCTTGTTGACGTAGGAAAGGTGGAGTTCTTCTGGGAAATTGGAGTAGATGTCATCTTTCTCGAACCTTCGCCTCAGTCCATCGCATTGTTCAAAGATAAAATTACAGCTTAAAGATCTTAGTTGGCTTGTTTTCCTCTTTAGAATGGAGCAGGGCCTCATTTTATAAAGTAGAACAAGTGTTCCAGGGACTGAGCAGAGGCCTTGCAGATGGAGAAGTGCTTCAAAAGCAGAAGCAAAGGCACAAGTGGGGGGCTGGAGCGGTGGCTCAGCGGTTACGGCGCTTGCCCAGCATGGGCGAGTACGCAAGTTCAAGCCCCAGCACCACGGACACAATGATATCTCAAAAGTCACATGAAAACCTAAATAAAAATTGTTTCTCTCTCTGTCTCTCACTGTCCTTCTTTCTTTAAAAAAAAAAAAGTACATATAAAAAAAGGCACAAGTGGACAGGTCCTTTGAGAGTCACTGTCCTTACAAGGTGACAGGCAGACAGAACAACGGGAGGTTTACCTGTTTGTGTAAGGATTAAGGCAAAGGGAATTTCAAGATCATGCCAATTAAAACTGGCCCACTGGGGACTTGAGACTTCACTGCCTCTAATCCTGATTTCCTGAAGTTCACAGCAAATCTAATCCTCATTTCCTGGAAGTTCCCAGCAAGGTGAAAACACACGCCCATTCAAACACCTGTGCTCGAATGTTTGTGATGATTTTATTTTCAACATCTCAGAAAGGAAATTTGGAAATTTAATAGGATCCTAACAGCCAATGAGCATTTGTCCAACATTAACCTTTTACAAGAAGGATGAGCTAAATGTCCCTTAAGTCTACTTCAGACCTAAAATACTATGATTTTAAGTAAAAAATCCTCTTCTAGGTTTAGGAAAGACAGCAAAAACCACGTGTCCCTGACTTGCAAAAGTGTCACCTAGGCCAGGAGAGACATGCTTGGAGACAGGAAATGGTCCAGGAGGAATTGTGGAGGAGACCTGAGAACCAGCCAGGATGTGGAGCCACAGAGGAGGACTGGAACTTTTGTCAGAGGGAGCCTAGGGTGAAACTCTAAGAGCTCAATGCCACTTCCTGGCCACGCTCCAGAATTTCCAGCCCAAGTTCTTTACTGTTTTACGTTGAGAATTTGTTGAAATTTCTTCCCAAGTATGTTTTTGATGCCGAGTCCCTGCCAGTGCCCTTTCTATAGCTCTCATTGCCTAAAGGTGGCCCAGTGGTTATGGCGCTTGCCTGGCAAGCACGAGGACCTGGGTTTGAACCCCAGCACCACGTACACAATGAAGTGTCAGAGCAATGAAGGCCACATGAAAAACTAAATAAAAATTGATTCTCCCTCTCTCTCTCTCTCTCTCACTGTCCCTCTCTCTTAAAAAAAAAAAAGTTAAAATCTAGTGTTCCCCTTTCTTTCCTTCTCAATAGAATCACATTTACCTGGCAGAGTGCCTGCTACACACCTGGGTGGGGTGGAGCTTACCATATTTGCCTCTACATTTTACTATTATTTACATTTTACTCTTTACTATCATTCTAGTGTTTTCCTTGTAATGTAGACAATGAAAATACAAGGCTACCAGTTCTTTATTTGATTCATGTCTTCAGACTTGCCCACCGCTGGGCAGTGACACCATCAATTTCCTCTTAATTGATACGAATCCATTGTGACCATCCCCATCATCAACCAGTATATTTATTTGTTAAGGATTTCAGAGTGCTGTTGTAGTCTGGAGAAAGCATTGCCGTAGAACTATGCCAAAATTTTGCTAAAGTGCGCACACAGCATTAACAATGATTCCAACTCAAGAAGTATAGATTCAAAAGCAAGGGTCCAAGCGCCCTCCAGTGGCAAGTGCAGCTCACTACCCCATGGTGTCCTTTTTGTAGAGCAAGTGGGACCTAAACCACAAATGTACTTCTCTATAGGAAGCCTGGTTGTTTGAATTCCATTCTCAGTTTCTTCCAGAAACCCTGAGGTTCTGACATGATATGAGGCCTGAGGATTTAAGTTAATTAAGAGATGGCTGCTAGCATCCAAGACTTGGAATAAATAATTTCTGAGAGGCCATATCAAATAGGGTCCATTCTATTGCAGACCAGCGATAGCATCCTAGGCATTTCTTACCGTTCCATCCAGAAAAATCGAGCTCTGGCAGGAGTTTTTCAGCCGGGAGTGACTACTTGACTGGTTAATGATTGATTGGTTTATTACACAGAGACCCAGAGCCAACCTTTCCTCTAAGCCACTTCTTCAAATTAATGGAAAATGACAAACTACCTAGAATGATCAAGAACTATTCTCCCTGAAATCCTTCAGAAATGCAAGGTTTCACTGTGGATAGTTGAGTTCCTCTGGTACAAGAAACAAGAGGAGATGATTTTCATTACTATTTGAAAAGCCTGTGTGACCTGAGGGCTGGTCATAATCGAGCCCATCAGGCAACACACAGTTTTGAAAATAATACGGGCCTGACTGGGTGCGGTGGCCCATACCTGTCATCGCAGCAGTTTGGGAGGCTGAAGCAGGAGGATCACAAGTTCAAATCCAGCCTCAGCACCTTAGCGGGGCTCTAAGCAATTTAGCAAGACTCTGTCTCAAAATTAAAAATAAAAAGGGCTGGGGGTACGGCTCAGTGGTTAAGGATCCATAGGTTCAATCCCTGGTAGAAAAAAAATGGAAAAAGAAAAAAATAATATTGGCCTGAAAATGTGGAGATTCTGATGGTAGTGTTACCGTGGCCACTAACTAGGGGACTTTGGGCAAGGCTTTTAACTTCTCTGAGCCTTAGTTTTCCCATCAATCAATGAAGTAATTTTTAAGCTTCTTCATCTCTCAGGTAATCTCATTTACAAAAATCATCTGGTAGAGTTATATTTTGAAAAGAGAGGGACAGTGAGAGAAAGATAGAATCGATTTTATTTAGTTTTTCATGTGGCTTTTGTTGCTCTGAGACTTCGTTGTGTACATGGTGCTGGGGTTTCAACCTGCGTCCTCATGTGTGCCAGGCGAGTGTTGTAACCACTGAGCCACCACTCCAGCCCCATGTTAGTTTTCCTTTTTGTTTGTATGTTTTGTGACAGGGTCTCACTGTGTTGCCCAGACTGGCACGGGACTCCTGCACCGAAGCAATCCTGCTCCGTCTCCCCAGTAACTGGGACTCTGGGCACACACCACTGTGACCAGCTTGGATTTCCTCGTGTATTTCCTTCATCAACCCCAGAGTAGCTCTCTTCAGCCCATCCCAAGGACAGCTCAATATCCAATGAACTAGCCCAGTGCGGTGGCACACTCCTGTACTCCTGGAGGGCTAAGGAGGAAGAAGGATCGCGAGTTCAAAGTCAGCCTCAGCAACCTAAATAGGCTCTAAGAAACTTGGTGAGACCCTGTCTCAAAATAAAAAGGGCTGGGGATGTGGCTCAGTGGTTAAGCATCCCCTGGGTTCAATCCCTACTACAACAACAACAAAAAAAAAATTCCCCAAGCTAGCTAGTTAATAATGTAAGGATGAGATGGAATCAGGATGCTGGTTCACAAAGCCTGCTCTTGCTGCCCATGAAACCAGAAAATACAGGGGCTAGAGAAAGAGAGGAAGGAGATGAAATTGTGGGTGACTCAAATAATACAGGCCAAGAGAGGCAGAGCTGCAAGTTCTCAAAGAGAAGTGAGAAGAACTTTCCATCCTAGGTGTCAGGGTGAGAGGAAGGGCTTTGTGGGGCAAACTCCCTGGTGTGTGGACCTCACCCCCCTCACTGCTACAGCCCTGACCTGGGCACAGGGGTCTCTCCTGGACAGAGCCTCAGGTGGGATGGGGACATGGAGGAGCACTTAATTCAACCGATCCCCTGCTACAGAAGAGCTAAAGAGAACAAGTGGGGACATGGCACGAGCAGGAGGCAGCACAATGCCAGGGGCCCAGTGCTCGGGTGCAGGTGCCCTTAAGACTGCTGACACAGGGGCAAAGGTGCATATCCATCACAGTCCACAGTAATTTGCTGTTTCCTTTTTAAATTAGAAAGTACCTGTTGGCTATTGAAATAATTTTCTCTCTCACCTCCTAAAAAATTTAAGACTTTGGCAACTTCTGAGATCTTCCAGATGAGAAATATCATCATTATTATTATTTTTTAAAAGAGGGGACAGTGAGAGAGAGAGAGAATCAATTTTACTTAGTTTTTCATGTGGCCGTTGTTGCTCTGAGACTTTGTTGTGTACGTGGGTGCTGGGGTTTGAACTTGCGTACTCGCCCATGCCAGGCAAGCGCTGTAACCACTGAGCCACCGCTCTAGCCCTGAAATAGCATTATTCTAAGACTTTTCAAAGCTCAGGTTGAGCCTGGAGTTGGGTTTCACGGTGCCTATAGAATTTCACTATCCGAACAGTTACTTGAAATGAGTAGCTTCCCACCTGAAACAAGGAACCCCTTCTTTCACAGGAGGGGGTTGGGTGCAATCAGGGTTAATCACCCCATTTCCATATTCAGCTATCAGTCAGAGGCAGGGCAGATGCCACAATGAACTTTAACACCGATGTATACTTATTGAAAGTATGTTCAGCTGGGTACCGTGGTCCACGCCTGTAATTCCAGCAGCTTGGAAGGCTGAGGCAGAAGGATCACAAGTTCAAAGCCAGCCTCAGCAACTCAGCAAGGCCCTGAGAAACTTAGTGAGAACCTGTCTCAAAATAAAAAAAATAAAAAGGGCTGGAGATGTGGCTCAGTGGTTAAGCACCCCTGGGTTCAATCCCTGGTACAAAAAAAAAAAAAGTATGTTCAATGAATTATATTGGATGCCATTAAAAATAATAGAGGTAGTTTTGAATTTGATTATAAGCAGTGGAAGCCATGCACAAACAAATAATAACCAGGTAGTTTGATTGCTAAACAGGAAGTGAGCCCACGTGCTCGTGTGTATGTGCTCAGGTAAATTTTCAAGGAAGACTTTTTACAAGGCTCAAGTTTGTGTGATATTGTTGGTCTTGTGTGTAAAATAAGGAGAGGTCGAAAGAGGTGGGGAAATCAATACAACCTGCTGGCTTGGAGAACGGGAGCTGTGTGCCCAGCAACGGGAGGAAGAAACAGCTGTGGATCTGAAGGAGGCCATGTCTGACTAATGCACCGGAGTAGAGAAAGCCGAGGTAGAGGCCGGCCGGAGGTGGAGGCTGGACGGTCAGCCGAATGAGAAATGGGAAGAGGACTCCTGCTTGCTTTCTCTCTTCTTCCACAAAGTTTAAGCTCAGGAAAAGATTTGAGATGCCAAAAATCCTTACTTCTCACAGACTTTGGGATTTTAATAAGAGAAAAAAAATTACAGCAGCACTTCCCCAAGGATGGGAGCTGCTTCTCCTCAGGGATCAAGCTGGACAGGGAGAGTGGAATTTATAAGAAAGTCCATGTTTGACCTTCAACCTGGATACGGATTTCACACTACTTGTTGAGTTGTCTGAGTTCCCTTCCATATGAAACAGTGTTAAAGATTTTGTTTACAGCTACTACTTATTAAATGCTGTGTGTGCCAGGCACAGTGGTAAAGATTATATCTACACCTCATCTTATTTAATCTTTTGTGTGTGTGTGTGTATGTGTGTGTGTGTGTACCAGTGATTGAACCCAGGGGTGCTTAACCACTGAGCCACATACCCAGCCCTTCTTTATTTTATTTTGAGTTAGGATCTCGCTAAGTTGCTTAGGGCCTTGCTAAGTTACTGAGGCTGGCTTTGAACTTGCAATCCTCCTGCTTCAGCCTCCTGAGCCGTTGGGATTACAAGTGTGTGCACCAGGCCTGGCTCCTTATTTAATCTTTGTAGCAAGTCTTTCGAGGCAGATATTAGCATTGTCTGTGTTTTTTGACAAGAACTCAGATTCAGAAAGGATGCAGAACTGGCCTAAATTGCCACAATAACAAGTAGCAAGGCTGAGTTTCAACTCCAGGAGTCCTGTCAGTGGAATGACCTTGAAAATTGGGATTCATTGGTAAGAAAAGGACATGAGAGATATTCAAAACTCAATTAGCTGCCATTGATGTCCATTGATATCACTTGGTCTTAGGAGGAAGATTTATGGAAACATTGCAAGATTCCAATATGTTCAAAAATCTTTAAAGTTGGCCACAAAAGACATCTAAAAGTCTTCAGAGGCAAAAAAAAGTCACATCAAGGAACCAGTTGGATAGAAACTGCAGATTTCCCTGGGTAGACCAGATGGTCCCTGGACAACGGCGCCTGTGGGCCGTAGGTCAAGCCCTCGGGTCACAGGCCCTATTACAGACCTTGAGCAGAGCTGTGTTCCATCAAAGTCACCCCCAGAGAATGATGACAACCCAGCCACATTCTCTGGTTGTTTTGCAACCTCTTGCAAGTTTAGAATCTGTCCCAAAAAATTACAAGGAAAGTCACTTCAGACCAAATTTTGTGACCCCCAAATTCATGCGCTGAAGCCCTAATCCCAGGACAGCTGCATTAGGAATAAGGAAGCAATTAAGTTAAATGAGATAGTGAGGATGGAACCCTGATCCAACAGGATTAGTGCCCTGAAGAAGAGACCTGAGATAGTTCCTTGTTTTCTCTCTCTACACCAAGTGAAGACACGGAGAGAAGGTGGCTGTCTGGAAGACAGCCCTCACCAGGAATCAGATCAGCTGGAACCTTGATCTTGGAGTTCCTAGCTTCCATAACTGTGAGAAACACATTTCTGAAATGTGTGCTGCTCTCTCGGGCTCAGGCAGTAAATTTTAATTCATCCGCCTTCCCTGGGGTACATAGCCCCTAGGCATTCAAAGGCATTCCAGTGGGCACACAGGCAGAGATGGGGTTTTTGGTTTTGCTGAAAATTTTTATTCTATGATCTAAGTTAGTTCCAAATTTTTCTTTCTTCTTTTTTTAATTTATTTTTTATTAGTGCATTATTGTTTTACATAATGTTGGGATTTGTTGTCACATATTTCTAGATGCACACAATTCAGCAATGCAATTTTTTCAAAATCCCACCCCCCAGCCCTCTACTTCCCTCCTCCAATCCCCCCCTGCCATCCCTTGCCTTTCCTCTGGGTCCTATATTATTCCAAAAAAAAAAATCAAGTACAGTGACATAATTCTTATACCTATGAAGAACTTTTTTTAATATTTATAACTATAGTATATACAGTGACATAATGTTTGGAATGTACCTTGCGTTATCTCAGTTCCAACATTTCCCCTTCTCCTCCCTTCCTATCATCCCTTGTTATTCTTCAAAATATTTGACAATGGGATTAAACATTTACGTTTTGTACAGGCATGCATCACAGCGTGTTCAAATATCTTATGAAGTATCTTGCAACGTATCTCATAAATATCAACATTTTGCATTTTTGTTCTATGGATCTAATCTATGAGTTTATCTACCTTTCCCCCAAGCCTGGTTTTAGCTCCAGCCTCCACAAATGAGGGAAACCATTCAGCCCTTGACTTTCTGGGTTTGGCTAACTTTGTTCAGCATGATTTCTTCCATTAGCATCCATTTACCTTCAATGGATGCAATATCATTGTTTCTTTTTATTTTTTTTTTAAGAGAGAAACAACTTTATTTAGTTTTTCACATGGCGTTAGTTGCTCCAACACTTAGTTGTGTATATGGTGCTGGGGTTTGAATCCAGGTCCTCAGGCTTGCCAGGCAAGCGTTGAAACCGCTGAGCCACTGCTCCAGCCCCAGTATCATTATTTCTAATAGCTGAGTAAAGCTCCATGGTATATATACCAGAGGTTTTGGATCCATTCATCCAGTGAGGGGCATCTGGGTTGGTGCCATAACTTAGCTATTGTAAATTGAGCTGCTGTGAACATGGATTTTGGGGTGTCACTGTAATGTGCTGATTCTAACTCCTCTGGGAAAATACCCAGAAGAGGGATAGCTGGATCACATGGTGGATCCAACCCTAATTTTTTGAGGAGTCTCCACACTGCTTTCCAGAGCAGCTGGACCAGTCTGCAATTCCACCAACAGTGTGCTAGTGCTCCTAGGCAGAGATGTTTTTTAAAAGGGAACTCATTTCCACCAATAGTTCCACTTGCATCCACTTTCCTCTCTGAAACTGATTTGCCTGAGAACATGTGATGAAGGGCTGGGTCCCTTCTCCCCCAGCCGTACACACAGTAGGATCCCATCCTTCCCAAGAGAAAGCAACCTCTCCTGCCCCACAAGTCATTTGGTACTTCAGTGGCACTAGGTACTCTTTGAAATATTCATGTGTAAGTTTGGAAAGGTTTTGGGTACAAATCTCTTAGCAACTTTAGTTTTGAAGTTTTTGCTTTCAAGAAAAACAAAGGTGCCAGCAATGACAGTCTTTGTTAGTTAACGCTTGAGATGGATCACTGCTAGATTCGTTAAATAAAACACATAAGCCATTGGGTTGGACTGAGCTCCTGCACCAAGCTTCAGCAGACAACACCAATATGGAGCTGCTGATGCTCACGTTCCTAAACTAAGTTGTTTATTGGCTCTTACAGAAATCATCAGAGAGAGAGAAGAGCCAAACCCCCAAACAGGCCAGTGTACAACAGCATGATACGGACGTCCCCTCTGCTTTCATGTCTTTGAAATGACCAATCTGGCTGGACAAGGTGATGAGTGCCTTTAATCCCAGTGCAAGTTCAAAGCCAGCCTCAGCAACTGAACGAGGCCCTAGGCCTAAGCAACTTAGCAAGTCCCTGCTCAAAATGAAATGTAGAGAAGGCTGGAGATGTGGCTCAGTGAATAGGCACCCCTGGGCTCAATCCCTGGTTCTAGTTATTTCTGCAGTCCTCAGCGTTTTTCTGTACAATCAACCTCCTCGGCGCAGCTCATCAGAACACCCGCTGTGGCTTACAGAATGAGGTGCTAGCTGATGCGCACGTTACAAATAGAAGCCAGCTAAGATCCGAAACTGGACTGGCTAATCTTTAGATCTAGTGTAAGGCTTTTTTTTTTTTTTCTCATCTTAATTCCATCTTTTGATAGACTTTAAGCACATAACCTGGAGTTCAAATAAATGAATGACACTGGTGTAAAACCACTTATTCTCACCTACATGTGTGGCTGCAGTTTCTCCTGACTTCTATCTATAAAGAAACAGAATAACGGGAACAGGATCACCGGTGAACTCAGCCTCAGCTGGCCGTAAATGACGCACCCCAGATGCGTGATCAATAGGTGGGGAGGGGGCCGGTTTATGTACGGAGGACTTCCCATGCGTTTCAGTCCTTCCCTTCTGACTGTATGGACATTTGCACTGACCCAGATTCCCTCTAAAGTCAGATGTGGCCATAGGATTCAAAATGACCAATAAGGTATGAGTGAAGTTGACACCATTTCCAGCACAGACCTCAGGGCTACTGAGCCTGTTCCTAGTCTCCTACCTCAGTGGCCATGGAAGCACATGCTGAGATGAAGCTTCCAGAAGCCTGGTCCCCAAAGTAACAGTGGTTGGCACTTGCCAACTGGAACAGTAGAATGAACCAGAAATACTAGCCTGGCATGGTGGCACACACCTGCAATAGAGACTCGGAGGCTGAGGTAGGAGGATCGAAAGTTCAAAGCCAGCCTCGGCAACTTAGTGAGGCCCAGTCTCAAAATAAATAAATAAATAAAAAGGACTGGGGATGTGGCTCAGTGGTAAAGTGCCTCTAGCTTCAATCCCCAATACCAAAAAGAAAAGCAATACTCCACTGCTAAATTTGGGTGTTTTTTTTTTCTTTTCTTTTTTTTTTTTTTTTTTGAAAGAGGGAGACAAGGGTTGGGGATTTAGCTCAGTGGCAGAGCGCTTGCCTAGCATGCGCAAGGCCCTGAGTTTGGTCCTCAGCCCTGGGGAAAAAAAAAAAGAAAGAAAGAGGGAGACAGAGAGAGGAAGAGAGAATTGATTTTATTGATTTTTTTCAATTAATCTTTGTTTCTTGAGCACTTTGTTGTGTACGTGGTGCTGGGGTTTGAACCCGGGTCCTCATGCATGCCAGGCAAGTGCTCCATCCACTGAGCCACCGCTCCAGCCTCATTTGTGCGAATTTGGCCCTGACATGACCCAGCCTTAGTGAGAATGACACAGTCTTAATAAAAGGTTTGTCCTACAGAAATCTTACTTTTACTGTGGGATAATAAATTGCTCAACAGCAAAAGTAATTTACTTAGATCATGTCGATCAGTTGTGTCTAATGAAAGCTGCAACTCCATCTCAACCTCAAAGAAAAATTTAACAATTAAAAGAAAAAATTAGGGGCTGGAGCGGTGGCTCAGCAGTTTCGGCGCTTGCCTGGCATGCAAGAGGACCCGGGTTCAAACCCCAGCACCATGTATACACACCATGTACACAACTAAAGTGTTGGAGCAACTAAGGCCATGTGAAAAACTAAATAAAGTTGTTTCTCTAAAAAAAAAAAGAAGAATAAGAAGAAAAGAAAAAATTAGCAATTAGATCATATGGCTACAGGAAGTAATAAAATGTTAATTTCAATTTCTATGACTTTTGTGGCAGAGAAGCATGAGTGGAAAAAACCTTCTGTTCCAGTACAATTTATTTCATAAAACTCAAAATGGATCACAGGAGGATAAAGTCCTGAGGGGCTACGGAATGGCAAGGGAAACTCAAGGACAGAAAGAACATAAAATCTCAACTTTAAAAGTAGAGGTTTTTCATCTTTTTAAGTGAACGATGCTGCCTACCAGGGAGACATGGTATTAATTTTAATGTGATATATTTTTAAAATGATACAACAGCTTTGCTTGACATTAGCTAGAAAGAACATCTTTTGTAATTACTAAACTTATAATTAAAGATTTTAGCTGTCGGGGCTGGGGCGGTGGCGCAGCAGTTGTGGCGCTTGCCTGGCATGGGCAAGTACACAAGTTCAGACCACAGCACCATGTACACAACAAAGCGTCGGAGCAACGGAGGCCATGTGAAAAACTTAATAAAGTTTTAAAGACTTAATAAAGTCTTTCTGTCTCTCTCTCTCTCTCTCTCTCTCACCCTCTTTCTTTAAAAAGAAAAAAGATTTTAGCTGTCAATTCAAAATACGTACTGGAATAAATACTTCTATACAACTTGAGAGGAATATTTGAACAAAAAAACTATAAGGTGACAATTCCAATCTATCTAGGGCTGGGCTTCTCAGCCTTGTTGCTGCTGACGTTTTGGGCAGAATGATTCCTATTGCAGAGGCTGTTCTGTGCTTGCAGGGTGATTAGCAGCCTAAGTCATGAGTCTCTTCAAAGTCATGAGTTTGCACGAGGTCCCTAGATCCTATTGTCTCTTCTCCAAGCTTCCAAGAATTGGATGGGAGGTGCTGACTTACACCCAGGCCAGCTGAAGTCATTTTCCTGCTGGCCTGAGATCTTGTGACCTCTGGGGTAAATGGAATACAGTTCTGCTCCTGGTGGTTTTATGCCTAACTACCTAATACTCAAACTCAGTATTCAATGTTAGATTAGTCACATGGACACATGTGCACAATAAACCAGGTATCCACAAGAGAAGAGGTTTAGGTTTATTGAAGATCAGATCTCATTTTTTTTTTTTTTTGTACCAGGAATTGAACCCAGAGGCGCTTAATACTTAACCACTGAGCCACATCCCCAGCCTTTTTATTTTTTATTTTGAGACAGGGTCTCGCTAAGTTGCTTGGAGACTTGCTAAGTTGCTGAGTCTGGCTTTGAACTTGTGATCCTCCTGTCTCAGCAGCTGCTGGGATTGCAGGCGTGTGCCACCATGCCCAGCAGGACCCTCCTCTTTAAGAATTGTAAGAATCAAAACAGGGTAGGGGAGACGAGAGCGGGGAGTGTGAAAGCCTCCTCTTGCTGGCTTTCCACCTGTCCTTCCCAATTTTTAGAACCACAAAAGCACAAAAAATAAACCAGGGGGCAGTGTCACAATAGCCTGCGTGAGCTGCCAGCTTTTCCCAGCCATGGGCCAGGTCACCCTGTCAGCGAAGACGACAGATATGGTCACAACAGACGGCAGAAGCCTCAGCAGGAACTGAAGGGTGGGCGGAGGGCATAGCTGTGGTTTGAACTAGTCCCCCTAAAAGTTCCTGTGTTGGAAATGTGGTCCCCAGTGCAGCAGCGTCAAGAGGTGGAGCTTGAGCATGTGACTGGGGCTGGAAGGCTTTCTGCACAGATTAATTGGATTGATGGGTTGGCAAGGGAGTGGGGCAGTTATCATGCGAGTGTGTCTGTTTTAAGTCAGTTTGGGGGGCTGGAGCAGTGGCTCGGGGGTTACGGCGTTTGCCCGGCCTGAGCAAGGATGCAAGTTTGAACCCCAGCACCGCATACACAACGAAGTGTCCGAGCAACGAAAGCCATGTGGAAACTAAATAAAATTGTTTCTCTCTCACACACACTGTCCCTCTCTTTAAAAAAAAAAAAAAAAAAAGTCATTTTGGCCACACCCCGTGAGGCCCCTTTGACATGTGACAGCCAGCACAGTCTGGGCACCTGCAGAGTCCCCATTAGCAGGAAGGCCCTCACCAGATGCCTGGGCCACACTCTTGCACATCCCGGTCTCCAAAACTATGAGCTAAATAATCCTCTGTTCTTTCTTCATTATCCGGTCTGCGACATTCAGTTACAGCAACGGACCGCAGAGGAAGACAGGCTGTGCAGGGGATCTTTCCGTCAAAGCCACTGAAGACACTGAGAAATGCCTCAGGACGGGGAGAAACAGGGTCAACCGCGGGGCACAGCTCGGAAAAAAGACTCAGCTCAAAGAAGAATCCCGTCTCCTTTCAGCTCAGGTGAAGGTTACCACCAAGAGCCTGGACACGCCTGTTCTCCAAAAGATACTAAAATAGTTTCCAGAGTTCGCCAACACGTACTACACACTCAGAGCCTTCGTCACTCTGCGGGCTCTCTCTCCAAGACAAACATCTGCTTAAAATATCTCTCCAGCGCTCCCGATGCAGCCCAGAGGCTCATCTAGACGTGGAAAGCAAAAGAGATTGCTCTGTGTTTGAAGCTTCTTAGAAATGTTGGAGATGGGGCTGGAGCGGTGGCTCAGCGGTCTCAGCGCTTGCCTGGCATGTGCAAGAATGCGAGTTCAAACCCCAGCACCATGTACACAACGAAATCTTGGAGCAACGAAAGCCATGTGAAAAACTAAATAAATTTGATTCTCTTTCTCTTCTCTCTCTCACTGTCCCTCTATCTTTAAAAAAAAAAAAGAAAGAAAGAAATGTTGGAGACGGTGTCACATGGACGAAACAGATCAACAGATATAGAATGTGATTTTCATCTCCAAAAATGACCCAGGTCAACAGAGGGGGGAAGCAGGAAACTAGTTTTTATTTATGCCCAACTTGTTGTAGGAAGTTAATGGAGCCTGGTGAAAAAGAAAAGCATTATTCATTTGAGAAATTTCTAAGGCTCTAATTCTTAAAAATCCCAAACCAAGTGTTATGTAAAAAGCACATGTGAGGCCCGGCAGTAGCACACGCCTGTAATCCCAGCTACTCAGGCGGAGACAGGAGGATCACAAGTTCAAAGTCAGCCCCAGCTGGGGCTGGAGCGGTGGTTCAGTGGTTTTGGCGCTTGCCTGGCAAGGACGAGGACCCGGGTTCAAAACCCCAGCACTGCGTACACAACTAAGTGTTGGAGCAACAAAGGCCATGTGGAAAACTAAATAAAGTTGTTTCTCTCTTTCTCTGTCTCTCTCACTGTCCCTCTCTCTTAAAAAAAAAAAAAAAAGTCAGCCCCAGCAACTTAGCAAGACCCTGTCTCAAGGAATACAAAGGGCTGGGGATGTGGCTCAGTGGTTAAGTGCTCCTGGGTTCAATTCCTGGTACAAAAAAAAAAACAAAAAACAAAACCATTAGAGTCACCAGTTGCAATTGATATCCCACACACTAGTGGAATTGTGCAAAATCACATCAACCAGCCGAGGACAGTCATAAAGGCCAAGGCAGCGTATCCTACAGTCCTCACTTGCAGGTTGGAAGTCATTCAGGAGTTAGGCGAGCCAAGTACCCGCGCCAGTCAGGCGGGGAGAACATGGTAGGAGCCAGGGGCACAGGTTTGCCAGCAGCACGCACCTCCAACTACCAAGAGGACGCAACACCGTTGCCGTGGATGGGTTGCAGTTGGTCCCCCAAGCTTCATGTATTGGGAGCTGGTGCCCCAGAACGGTGATCTCGAGAGCTGCTGGAACCTTCCCGATGCTGGCCCAGGGGAAAGTCACTGGGTCACTAGGGATGCTCCCCTTGGAAGGAAGGAAAATAGCTCTCATTGTAAGTTCTCATGAGAGAGTTGTTGTAAAAGAGCAAGATGGGCCCTCCCCTGTCTCCAGCTTCCTGCCTCATGATGGGATCTCCCTCTAGGATGTGTTTCCACCTTGACACCATCCACCCATGAGGTGTTCAGCAGAGCCTAGCTAATGCTGGTGACACACTCCTTTGAGCCTCCAAGACTGTGAGATAAATAGGCCTCTTTTCTTTATACATTATCTAGTCTCAGGTATTTTTGTTATAGCAACAGAAGATGGACTAATACTATTGTGCTAGTTAAAAGAACACAGGTCAGATCAGATAAAGTAAATCTGCAGCCCTTTTAAGTAGAACTCACTATTTCTCAGTCATTAGATTCTTCTATCCTAAAAATTTCTCAATCACTAGATCCCTGAATGAAATCTTTAGGGACAGGTTGAGAACTTGTCTCATTAACAGAATCCACTTGGTGACTCCAATCAACAATTACTTATTGAGTCATTGAGTCTTTTTACCTTTCAGAATTGGGCCCCCAGGTTGTGCTGTGGTTTAACCTGCATGGAAGAGTGTTTTCAGAGTCACATGAAATTCCTCCTGTTTCTCTTGCAGAGATGGTGACCATCTACTCCGTCACATGATATTCTCTGTAGCTGGACCCATGATGGAAATGGCTGTTTCACTTCAGAAACAGAAAAGAAAAAAAAAACTAAGATGTTATAAGTCCTATAAATTGTAAAGCATGACTTGAACATTGAATTCTGGGGCTGCTCACTTTTTTCCTCACAACTTGAGTCCTTAGAAATCTGAGTGTCAGGGGCTGGAGCAGTGGCTCAGCAGTTACTGTGCTTATCTGGCATACTTGAGGCCTGGGGTTCAAATCCCAGCACCACATGCGCAACTTAGTAGTGGAGCAATAAAAGCTAAATGAGGTTGATTCTCTCTTTCTCTCTCTCCCTCTCTCTTTCAAAAAAAGAAAGAACGAACGCTAGCTGTAGCGTGACTTAAAGTAGAAAATCCGTGTTCGACATGGTTCAGGCGTGAGTCACCATTCTGCTGTTGGCCATGAATTCAATCTAACAGAACCATCGGTGTGCATAGATTCATCTGTCTTTAAACACAAACACATTGGTGAAAATGTGAACTGAGACCTACAGGAGGCTCACCCTGTGCTTCCCGAGACACCAGTTTAATACTGGTTCATGTCCACAGCCGTTTTAGAGACCAGAACTCCATCCCGTAATAAGAACAGCTGTAGCTGGGAAATGCTGTGCACAGCTACAGATGATGGGACATGTACAAGAGAAAAACTCAGAAAGAACATTTGGATACAGGGGTGGCCAGGGAGAGCACTCACAGGGAACTCTTCGCCACAGTGCTTATGGGGTTTAAGGATCTTTCACGACAAAGAATTTCTATCTGAGCAACTCAATCCAGGACATGAAGGGGTGCGGCTGTAATCCTAAATAGTATTCCGAGAACAGGCGTAGAATCTGTAATCTCGTTTTTAGGAACCTAACAGGTCAGGTCACATACATGTCTAGGTGGCGGTGGTGACTTGCGGGCATCCAGCCTGCATCTGGTGACTTGGAGATGTGACTGGTTGCAGGAGTGCTACCTCCTGGCATCCCACATTGTGCTCCACCAGGCTCCTAGTCAGATGACCCCAGTGCCTCAAATCTTGTGTCCAACAGGAAAGAACTGCTTTGAGTGACAGACCAGATAAACCCAGAGTTCTGCATGCCCAGGTCTCCTAATTTGGGAGTCATGGTGGACGGTGTCCATGCGGCTCCTGGGTGGGAGTCAGACACGCAGGATGCAGGGCAGCAATGTACTTGGCTCCCTCACCCGCAGGACCTGAATCTGGGGTGGGAGAAGGGGGAGAAGGTTGTGCAGTCACCAGGAATGCTTCACAGAAAGCCTGAGATCGGGGGCCAACACTTGGGAGCTCAGAGCACCTGGCTATAAATAGCATCTCAGTTGATCCTTTCTTTCTTTTTAAAGAGAGAGAGGGGGTTGGGGATGTAGCTCAGGGACAGAGCGCTTGCCTAGCATGCCCAAGGCCCCAAGTTTGGTCCTCAACCCTGAAAAAATAAATAAATAAAGAGAGAGAGGGACAGAGAGAGAGAGAGAGAGAGAATCAATTTTATTTAGTTTTTCACGTGGCTTTCATTGTTCCAAAACTTTTTTGTGTACGTGTGCTGGGGTTAGAACCTGTGTCCTCACATATCCCAGGCAAGCGCTAGGATGTGGTTTTGAACCCCAGCACCACGTACACAACTAAGTGTCCCAGCAATGAAGACCACATGAAAAACTAAATAAAATAAAATAAAATTGATTCTCTCTTTCTCTCTCACTATCCCTCTTTCTCTTTTAAAAAAAATAAAAATATATATGTATATAAAAGGGCTGGGGGAGGGGCTGGAGCATTGGCCCATGGGAGAGGACTTGCCTGGCAAGTGTGAGGACTTGAGTTCAAAACCCAGAACCACATATACAACTAAGTGACTGAGAAACTAAAACCAGAGGGGGGAAATATATATATATATATATATATATATATATATATATATATATATATATATATATATGTAATTGATTCTGTCTCTGTCTCTCTCACACATGCTTTCTCTCTCTTAAAAAAAAAAGTTCCGGGAATGTGGTTAAGCACCCCTGGGTTCAATCCCTGGAATCCCCCCCCCACAAAAAATCAATATTTCTCTCTTTATCATAAATTACTATCTCACTTCCTGCCACCTGCACAAAACTTTGATCATGAAACTTTGACCTCTTACTCTTAAGAGTTGATGAGGGGAGAAGATCTGTCTTCTAGGGCTCCTTGAGACTGGCAAGGGGTGATGACCCTGCCTTGTCAGGGATCAAAAGTCTCATCCCGACTGTTCTAAAGGAATTAGACCCCGGTCTCAGTGGCAGGGATGGGATGGAATTCTTGTGCTGCTGTCTTTTTAACATGGAATTATTGTAATCTGGGAAATGCAAACTATTAAAGGGATCAGAGCTGAGCAAGAGCTGCGGAAGACAGTTATCAAGGTTCCCACAGTGGTAACAGCCAAGTGAGGCTAGGAAAGTCAGTGCCAATAGTTTTTATTTGCCTGTGCACATCTCAGGATCTGAATTTATTGTTTAAGCCTGTCTGTTGGATCAGAAAAATTAATTTAGGGCAAACTTATCATTTTAGCAGAGTCTTTTCCGATTACTATTAGCAGACATTCATGTGTAGGACTCCTTGTCCTACACCCTTTGCTTACTAGGTAAGGCTGAGACAAATGTACATCAAGTGACATTGAAAATGAAACGGTCAACTAGGACCAACACTCCAGCATATGGGAGTTGGCAATGACTTCTTCAACAAGACTCCAAAAATCAAAAAGTCAAAAATCAGTAAGAGGGATGCCATTCAACTAAAAAGTTTCTGTACAGCCAAGAAAATAGTCAAAACAGTCAAGAGACAACCTGCAGAATGGGAGAGAATCATAGCCTGTGATCCCTCTGACAGGGGACTAATATCCAAAATTTACAAAGAACTCAAAAAACTCAATAAGAAAAACACAAACAATCCAATCAATACATGTGCCAGAGAGCTAAACGGAAACTTCTCAACAGAGGAAACTGAGCAAGCCAATGAATACATGAGAAAGTGTACTAAATCACTGGTAATCAGAGAAATGCAAATCAAAAATACATTAAAATTTCACCTCACTCCAGTCAGACTGGCAAAGATGAAGAACACAAATAATGACAAATGCTGGAGGGGTTTTGGGGAGATAGGAACACTAGCACACTGTTGGTGGAATTGCAGACTGGTACAGCCCCTCTGGAAAGCAGTGTGGAGATTCCTTAAAAAATTAGGCTTGGATCCACCATACGACCCAGCTATCCCTCTTCCGGCTATTTTCTCAGAGGAGTTAGAATCAGCACATCACAGCAACACAGAAAAATCTATCTTCATAGCAGCTCAATTTACAATAGTTAAATTATGGAAACAACTCAGATGCCTCTCATTGGATGAATGGATCCAAAAGCTCTGATATATATATATACAATGGAGTTTTACTCAGCTATTAGAAACAATGATATTGCATCTATTGATGGTAAATGGATGGCAATGGAAGAAATCATGCTAAGCGAAGTTAGTCAAATCCAGAGAGCCAAGGGTCGAATGTTTTCCCTCATTTGTGGAGGCTGGAGCTAAACCCAGGCTTGGGAGAAAGGTAGACAAACTCATGGATTAGATTCATAGAAGAAAAATGCAATATGTTAATATTTATGAGATACAGTTGCAAGATACTACATAAGATATTTGAACAAGCTATAATGCATGGCTGTACAAAAATGTAAATGTTTAATCCTATTGTCAATATATATCAAAGAATAACAAGGGTTGATAGGAAGGGAGGAGAAGGGGAAATATTGGAACTGAGATAAAGCAAGATACATTCCAAGCAGATATAAATGTCACTATATTCACTGTAGTCATGTATATATAAATGTTCTTCATAGGTACAAGAATTATGTCACTGTACTTGGGTTTTTTATGAAAAATATAGGACCCAGAAGAAAGGCAAGGGATCAGGGGATAGGATGAGGGAGGTAGAGGGGGTGTGGGGGTATTGAACAAATTGTATTGCTGAATTGTGTGCATCTAGGAATATGTGACAACTAATCCCATCATTATGTAAAACTATAAAGCAATAATAAAAAATAAATTAAAAAGATATGGAGACATCTTTTAAAAATAAAAGCAAGAGAAGGGAACAGTGCAAGAGAGAGAAAAAAATTAATTTTGTTATCTACTTTTTCGTGTGGCTTTCATTGCTCCTACACATTGTTGTGTACATGGTGCTGGGGTTCGAACCTGCATCCTCACGCATGCATTCCAGGAAAGTGCCATAACTGCTGAGCCACCACTCCAGCCCCAAGATCACGGTAATGTTTATAACAAAAATCCATATTTTAAACACAACTTCAAATAATTTTAATTCTAACCTACATTGAAGGCTTCCTAACATGGAGTAAGCTGAGAGGCAGAGTATTAACTCAGGTAAGGCTGTTCTCTTGCCAACTCTTAGGTAAAATGTTTTATTTTATTTCTCCTCTTTTTCTCCTT